>BGPR01031436.1:0-18048 GCA_013235015.1 Araneus ventricosus | reverse complement strand
TGAAGTTAAGTGGGGTGTTTGGTCAGTTTTTCCTAGATTTCTTCAACTCTTCACATTCAATGTTAAAAATGGTTCCGATGAAGGTTGTAGAGCATAAAATTCTGCGTCGAATGAGTACCAACACTATATATTTTGTTGCAGTAGTACGAATACAAACTCTTATCAGAGTTGAAATTATTTTTCAATTTTCAAAAAAAAAATCATTTTTCTTACAAAAGACGACGCATACAACTAAATATGCTGTCTAAATAAAGTTTATATGTTTAAGTATTCACTTTTGTAAGCACATACATGTGTCGGTGCACTAATACCAGAGCGTTAGTGTGGTTTGGAAGTTAGGAGAAGGCGTACAAATAATCCATTGCAATTAGACCGAAAAACCACAAATAGGAGAAAAATTTATAAAGTTTTTAAACTTTGGTCAAATACTCTTCTGACACCAAGGAAATGGGAACCGTAAAGTTTCCATCCCTGAGGGGGGAGCCTCCCCCCCATCCCCCCGAAAGTTAGAAAAAGAAAAACCGTGAAAAGGCGATATCTTGCTTATAAAATAACCAATAATTATGATTTTTTGTAAATATAAGCAATTAAGTTCTCTTTAAATTATGACGATCGATTTAAACTTGTATCTGGCATAATTTTCCTGTAAAAAACAGCAAAAATATTTAATTTTTTTCTATAATTAATTTTAAATTGCCAATTAAATGTTTTAATATACTATGAAAAGTAATTGCAAAAAATAAATAGTATTTAGATGAAAATATTCGAAATCCCCCACTACTATATATCACTGTGTTAGATTGCTAATATTGCATCAACATCATTTTTCCGGTTTTGTCAGTATTTTTAATTAATTTAATTCTTCGCCACTAAAGTTTCTTTCTTCTCTTGTGGCAACTTTGGCAAATTTTGAAATTCAAACGATAATTTTTAGCCGTTTCATTTAATTTCTAAATTTTACTTAATTATTTACTTTGTTTTCGATTTAATTAGTATTTGTCTTAACTTTTGTTGTTGTTTCCATTAAGGTCATTAAGGTTCTTCTCTGTGCGTTTTCCGTTACGATTAAAACCTTCTTTTTGTGTGCTTCTCTGAACGAGTGAGGTGTATTGGCAGCTGCAGGTCCCAGGGCCTTTTTAAGGCTTCTGGGGACCTTAAGGCCTTCAGAGAGTTAATCATTTTTATATATATTATTTTTCCGTTGGAGCAAAATGATGAAAGTGTTGTATTCTACAACAAGTTTTTTTCGTGTGATGATGTGATTTTTTTTGATTCTGCAAATTTGAAATCGTCTAGATTCTGCGAGTTTAAAATCTTCATGCAGTGAATGGTGTCATCGATGGAAAAAGTTTTTTTCTTTTCGTCTTTCTTTATTCAGGTGAGAAATGGAGAAAATTGTGACAGCTTTTGGTGCTAAAATTTTCGATAAAAAAATCAGTAGCTAGAGTGCACTGAATATTCAAGCCCTGCACTAAAGATGATCAGGGTGCAAATTCTTCAATAGCCTGCTCTTCAACATTATTTGCGTTAACAGTGTGTTGATGGAAATGTGCAAGGAAACTTGTTAGTGTACCAATGATGCGACTGAATTATCTCACAACCAATAACGTAATTTTTGATATTACAAATTCTCCGAATTTTTCATACAACGTGTGTTTTAGTTAGTTTTTTACAAGCGAAACAAAGACTGTGATGTGCTTTGCAATTGTACCATCATTTCTGCAGAATCAAGATGTTCCTTAAATTTGTTGTTTCTACCTAGTATCCTCATTAGTATATATTTTTTTTGAGCCTGCAGTGCGTTGTATTATGTGTAGCTACATATTTTTATTTTGGTTATTACATTTTCTAAAATTGTGCATCATCTTGTATATGTGTAACTTGTGGCAGTGATAAAGTAATTTAATTTAAACTATTCTAAAATAAAAGATTTAAATTCATAGATTTTGATTCTGTTTTAATTTCTCTAATTTGTTCTTTACAACTAGCATTGTACTACCACTATATGCAAATTGACTTTTAATTAAGTAGCTAGGGTTTTCAGGTCAGCAAAGGTAGGTGAATTATTTCAATATAGCTTGAATTGCTTATTATTGTGTTATATGATTTAGTACCCAGAATTAATTAATTGTTCAATATATATTTTAATTTAAACTTTATTTGGGGCATCTACCTTGCTTTAACGCTTTAATTTAATCCTAGCTACCCCATCCAATATTTTTGATGCCGTAACTTTTTAACATTTGGTTCCCCTACACACTGATGTTCTATGCGGACGAGTCAGTGACTTTTTATTTTTCTGCATTTCATTTTGGAAGAGAAAATCTATAACACAGATTAAAAGCCAGGCTTTTCTAACATCAAATAACACATAACTTTCTTTAAACTGAAAATTTGAATGATAGTCATAAATCAAGAATTAGAGTATCGAAAGTGGGAAAAAATATTTGCTACAACATTTCAATACAAATTATTTTATTTTGAAATACAACTGTGATTAAAATTATTTGTGCATAGATAATGTACACTCCTGCTAAAAAAATAAGCAACAAACACGAAAAGACGCGGTACACATGCAAAACGGTGAATTTAAACACACAATTTACTTATGAGGTAGAGGTTGCATCGGCGAATGCAAATAGGCAACCAAAATTAGCATTAAGCGTAATCCCGCGGTCACGCCGCAACGCCTTAAAAAGGGGCTTGCCGGACCTATGCTTCAGTTCGCAAGTAGCAATAGTTCCGCGGAATCCGAGATAGGCCAAGCGGAAAGCATGAGTAGAAAAAACCATTTGCACCATGAGATGCGTAGGCTGTGGAAGCATTACCAAAGGGATCAAAATCGGAGAATCACCACAACGGCAGACGATCGACTACCTGTTGCAATGTGCCAGACGCCGGAGGACTCTAACAGCGCGACAGCTGGCGTCGCAGCTCTCTGCTGCTGCAGGAAGACCCATTTCCGCCAAACTGTGTCGCGCAGACTGTATGAAGGAGGACTGTTCGCCCGACGACCTGTCGTTTGTGTGCCTTTGTCCCCAGCGCATGTCAGAGCGCGGTTGCATTGGACCCTTGAGCATCGAAGTTGGACACCAGAGCATTGGGACCGCGTACTCTTTACGGATGAGTCTCGATTTAACATCCAGAACGATTCCCGAAGGGCAATGATATGGCGAGAGCCAGGGACACGCTATCGGGTGCCAAACATCGTCGAAAGAGACCATTACAGAGGTGGCGGGTTACTTGTCTGGGCAGGGATAGCAACGAACGGCCGAACAGACTTCTACGCGTTCGTTGGGGGTTCCGTCACAGCTGTCCGATATCGCGAAGAAATCCTTCACCCTCTTGTGAGGCCTTTTAAAGCTGTAATGGGTACCGACGGATATTCATGGACGATAACGCCACCCCATAGAGCACGATTGGTGCGGAGTTATCTGGAGAGTGAAACCATTCCACAGATGGCGCGGCCTGCTAGATCACCGGACCTGAATCCCATACAGCATGTGTGGGACATGTTGGGAAGACGGATTGCAGGTCGCAGTGTGCCGCCAGGCACCCTCCACGAGATCCAACAAGCCTTGCTACAGGAATGGGCATTACTGCCACAACAAGCGATCAACGACACTGTTGCCAGCATGCCTCGCCATTGTCAAGCATGCATTTCAGCTAGCGGGTGTCATTGCTGGTGTATGTAAAGTGCTCTTCAGAACACTACCAAGCAAAAAGCATAATCAGTTCCATTAAATATTAGTTTATTTTCATGATATGAGTGGACATATCAGCAACACAAGTACGTCAACTATACAACAGGAATATTATATACAATACACAATTAAAACCACAGTTAACATGCTACACACAGCAGTTACAATTACAGTTATCATGACAACCCCCCTTTTAAGTTATTAATTATACAACATAGTCACTTAAGTAAGATGGTGGTTTATGAACACGGTGATTTCTTCTTTTCACATTGCAATCTCACCTGTTAAAAGTTTGGGAATTTAAAAGTACTTCTGAATCAGATTGGGAAGTATTTATTATTTCATCATTAGGAGCTGTTTCTATGTTAAAGGGTGTATTTGTTTTCCTTATATGCTTTCTATTACGTCTTAGAATTTTACCAAACTGGTCTTTGACAAAATAGGACCTAGGATGCAACTTATGCTTTGAGACTATTTCAGCAGGTTCCCATGTTTTGTTTTTAAAATTCAGTATCCTAACACTTTCTTTTTGTTTAAGCTCAGATAATGGGTGAGAAGTTTTGTCATAATAGAATTGTTGTATGTTTTGCCTCATAATTAATTTTTATCTAATATTATTAAACAATTCAGCATTTAGTAATTTGTTGGATATTGGTAATTTTGTTTTTAATCTACGATTAAACATAATTTGAGCTGGAGATAGATCAAGACCTGATATTGGGGTATTTCTATACTCCATTAATCCTACAAAATAATCTTTCCTATCTTCCTTTGCCTTTCTCATAATACCTTTTGCAATACCAACAGCTCTTTCTACCACATGGAGAGTAGTGAGGACTAATAAAAGCATAATTAAAATCCCAATCATTTGCAAATTTCTTATAAATATAACTATTAAATGGTATATTATCAGAAATTACAGTGTTAGGAACACCAAATCTAGAGAAAATTGATTTAAGTTTAGTTATTACCTCATCTGCACATTTATTTGCAAGTTCAATAATTTCCATCCATTTTGAATAATAATCCATCATAATTAGATAACTAACATTACCAAAGTCCATTATATCAGCTCCCACCTTTTCAAAAGGTCTAAAAGGAACTGCGTGAGGTTTTAATGGCTCTTTACTATTAGATTTTTAAAAATTTCTCACATACATGACACACACTGTGAAACTTCATTTTCAATATCCGAGTTCATCCCTGGCCAATGCATTATTTCTCTAGCCCTTCTCTTACACTTTTCTATCCCAGAATGAGCTTCACGAATCAGTTGTAGCATATCTCTTCTCAAACTATTAGGAACAATTATTTTTTCATTCATAAATAACGGTCCTTCATTAATGTAAAGATCATTTTTAACTTTATAATATAATTTTACACTACTCTCTACATTTTTAGGCCATCCCTCTTGAATATATTTCACAACTATTTGCAATTCTGGATCTAATTCAGTTTCCCTTTTAAATTGTATTATTCTCTTTTCACTCATGGGTAAATGTTTTGAAATAGTATGCACAGTATTAAACATTACAGGATCATCATTTATAGTTTCATTAACAGGAAATGCACGTGATAGAGTATCAGCGAGAAACATTTGAGTACCTGGTACATAATTAATTTCAAAATCATACCTCAATAATTTTAAAACATAACTTCAAAAGACATAACTTCAAAAATGAGTTTTTTGGACTCAAGTATCTGTAAAGCGGCTAAAAAATTTTTTTGGTGATTACTGTACCTTTTCTGTACATACTTCGAGTACGAGAAAATAGCAACTTTTTAATTTGAATAAATATGAATATAACATGAGCTAACAGAGGGATTCTCATGTTAATGAAACAATAACTGATAACCAGTTTAATAACATAATTCAGAACGGGTATTAATTGAGGTTCTCAAAGAGAAATTAATTCTTCCGATTATGAAAATAAATTAAAGTACTTACTTCAAATAAGTATTTTAATTTATTGTTTGAATTGGGAGAATTTTGATGGATTAAACTCTTACTCTAATTTTAATGAATTAACTAATTTTAATGGATAAATCCCTTTCTTGTGCATGTGCAAAAATTCTTAAGGTTTTCAAATTGTAAGGAATATTTTTCCTTATGATATTGTCTCAATTCGGTGAATTTTTCTCTAATTTCTTCAGTGCCCCAATTTTATTTAAGCACGCTTTCCGTATCGAAGTGTCCCCGAATTCAATCACAGATACAATAAAGCCCGGTTAATCGAAACTCGTGTAATTCGAAATGCTTCTGAAATTGCAAATCCAAAAAACATGTACTATATTGCGCGGAAATAACCGCTAAGACGAGACTTTTTTGCAACCATATCCCCAGATTTTTTTTAAGCCTCCCGACGAAGGTCAGTGATTGATTTTAGAACGCTAACATTAAAATTAATGGATAATTACAGTATTAATTAAGATATTATTTACCTGCGCTTGCCAGGCGCATTGTGTCCGACGGAGGGTTAACTTTGATAAAAGAACACGAGTGTAGCCTACAAAGAGAATTCTGAATTCGTTTTATAATCAAGACATTTCAGAATTACATAGGCAATTAGAAGCAGAATAGTAATAGATGTTCATTGCTTTACCAAAATAATCGTTATCCGGAATGACTTCCCCTTCTTTAGTTCGGTTAACGGGGGTTGTACTGTATATTTTTTTTCTTGAGAAAGTTTGTCTTTCGGAATAAGTAAAAAAAAAAGAAAATAAACACCACGTCATCAGCTTCAGGTGGAGTGAACACCTGCAAAAGGAAGGACGGAAAGAACAGAAAAAATAAGAGAAACCATGATTATCGAAGGCCACAGGAATTAAATAGGAGGGGGGAAGGGAAGGAAAAAGAACGAGTGTGAAGTTGAGCGGAATGGATTGAGTTCATTACGGAATATTCCTAAGCTAAATCTGGTTGACATATAGTGGGGGTGTCCGGAAGCAGCCCGAAGTAATTTTACCAACCGGACAAGGCAACAATCTGGTGTCCCCCATCAACTTTTTTTTTAATTCACTAATGCCTGCATTCTAATAGGAAAAGGAAGAAATTTGCATTCTTTACCTGCAAATATGACTTAATAATATTACGGTGAGAATTTTTAAATTTCAGGTATATTTAAGATTATGTAGTGGCCTTATTGAAACTACAATACATTCAACACATTTTTAAAATATATGTCTTTATTTCTCTATTAAAACATTTTTTCCCTTCACACTCCTGCTTTGGCGCCACGGGCAGTTGTCCGGTTTGCTCGGGCCACCTGTGAGGTTGTAAAATGAGCACCGCCGGAACGCAAAATCGCGCTGTTTTAGAGGGTTTTCGCAACTTTTTTGTTTTGTTTATTTCTCGTATAAAGCAGCGGCGGGAAGGCGTTCCGGGAAAAAAAAAGAATATGGAGGCCTTTCTAGGAGGATGCCATTTTGTTTTCTCTTGACAGAATCAGATCGGCAATATTTTTAGCCCGTCTTTTGATGGCAATTTTCATCTCTTTTTTGGTTACGGATTGAAAAGAACTATAGAATGAATAGGAGATAATAGCCTTTGTTGCTGAAAATCCCCAAAAATCCCCAATCAAATCAAATCAAATCAAAGACGTTCCGGTTCCACAATGCATCTGTTGACTTATATACATTATTGCAGAGAAAGAGATATTTTGCGTAAGTGTTCATGAAAAATAAAGCGCCTGTTAATACATTTAAAACGGGGTTTTTATGGATAACTTTTAATGTTTTGTTATTGCACAGATACAATAATATCATAATAATAATGAAACCCAAACCGTCAACTTTATCTGACTTGAACGAGCCAGTTAGAAAAATTTAGCCATTCCCAAATTAACCACTTTTATTCTGATTCCTATTTATTAAAACAGTTTTATTTTTATTGCAATTGCGTGTTTTTCAGTGCATTCAGTTTGTTTCTGGGAAGTTATTTGATTTACTTTTAAATTGCGATAGAAATTGATGCCTACCCAGAATTCCTATGAAATAATTTCCATTTTGTATCTGCTTATTTTTATTTTTTGAAGATATTTATTTTCCGCTCTAAAGTCATAGTCATTAAACTGATATTTATTAGTTTACGGTTTATTGTAGTCTGGCTTTGCCCTTGAATAAATTAAAAGGTGTGATAAGTAACGCATAAAGTAAGACATGTAAGAAAAATATTTACTTCCTTAAGTTTTCTGTGGGACATATAGATTGAAATTATAACTTCAGATAAATTTCATATTCAATTTTCCTGAAAATATTTCCTAATAGAAACCCTAAAATCTCTATAAAATAAAAGAGATTAGTAGTTCTATACATATTCATCCAGTTTTTGTTGAATGGGCAAAAATGAAAAACCATCCGTTCCTGAATTAATGACAGTTCGAACTAAATTTAAGATATTTAAAAAAAAATATTAATTTCATGATTTTGAAAAAAATTGTTATCGCGACTGACATTAAGGCGTCACTTTTACATATACTAGTGTTTAGTTTAGTTGTATTAGCGTCCCATTTTGAAGCAACGCGAGGGCTATTTTCGGGCGGATCTCGTAATTTTGAACCGTGGTCAGATGAGCGGCACTTGAGCTGGCAGCCCTCCTCTTCAATCTTCCGCACCGCGCCAGTGTGTGTGTGTGGGGGGGTCATTCCGGATTTGGCGCATCTTCAATGAAATCGGGTTCGAGCCTGTAATCCTCTGGTACCGAAACCGAGACCTTACCACTAGGCCCCCAGATACGAGTGTGTAAAGTAGATGCAGATTTTTTTAATATTTCCTTAAAGTAGCCAGAAGCCCCTTATTAGCCTGGACTTTCCTATTTTTGACTCTTGGCTTTATCATGAATTCAAATGAAGTGTACCAGATTACCTGTTTTTTACTTATAACTTTTCTCATTTTTTACATTTATAACTTACTTTTTTTCTTGAATTCATTTTTTCAAAAGTTAGCTTCTGAAGAATTCTCCTTCCTAAATTTACGCTATGGCCACCCTAATTTGGCAGGGAAACCAGCGGGAGTGGTTTCCCCTAAATTTTCTGGCATACTTCCCCAAAAAGGTGCTGTTTCCCCTCCCCCCGATTGGATAAAAAAAATTCGAACCTACAGTAACCCTGAATCCAATGACTATCAGAACTTTTTTCATTGTAGATTATAGTGATTGTAAAATATTTATGTATAGAATCAAATTCAAAGAGATGCGTACCGATTAAAACCCATCTATCACACACTGCTAGGTTCCATTCTTGCCGTCTCGAGGGCAAAGTGACGTAATTCGCTCAAAAGCTTCTGCGTGCACAGAGATTGCTACCAGTAAGCATGCGCATGGAAAATCTGATTACAAAAATTAATTATGCAATTTGAAAGCCTTTTTCAACCTATTGACACAAAAATTGGACTCAAATCTACCATTAAGGTAAGAAGGCCACACACCAAATTTCATTTATCAAAGTAATTTTTTAAAGAAGTTATTCCGTTCAAAAGTATGCGATTATACAGACAGACAGTCAACTCTTTGACGGATTTGGTCCAAAATTTAACACAAACCTACATTCTTGTTAATAAAAATGTGTACCAAATTTTATCCACCTAGCTATTGAAGTTTGTGAGTTATCGCGTTCACATGAACATGGACATACAGACAGACTTCCCGTGGACGGATTTTTTCGAAAATTTGATAGAAAGCTACAAATTATGTGTAAAGACCACATACCAAATTTCATCCATGTAGCTTTAATAGTTTTTGAGTTATCGTGTTCACAGACAGACATAATTCCAAAATTGTGTTTTTCGGATTCAGGGAGGTCTAAAACGTGAAGATTCGTCAAAATCTTGAGTTCGAATTTTTTGACGATTACAATACTTTCTATTTGTATACTTTGTATACGAGAAAGTAAAAAGTGGTAAAATTAAAATTTAAAAAAAGTGCGAAGTATTTCGCACACTAAGAGTCACGACTTTCATTGAGGCAGCGCTGAATATTTCGGGATCCCAAACACTTTCGCAGTTCCTGCTTATTTAAGATTCTTTGTTATTTGAAAGTAAAAATTGCATAGAAAATCAACATGGTTTCTAGTATTTCTTAAATAATCATTTTGAATTGAATTTTTTTATTTATCATCAATTAATGTGCCATTTTATCACCTGTTTTCCAGTATTGTGGTCGTGACAAAATTTTTTTATTACATACGACCAGGGAAGAAGTTTCAAGTGAAACAAACAAACAAAAAAAACCCTCTGCCTTATTTTAATTCAAAATTTTTTGTCATGACCACAATACTGGAAAACAGATAATAAAATGGCACATTAATTGATGATAAATAAAATATTCAATTCAAAATGATTATTTAAGAAATGCTAGAAACCATGTTGATTTTCTATGCAATTTTTACTTTCAAATAACAAAGAATCTTAAATAAGCAGGAACTGCGAAAGTGTTCGGGATCCCGAAATTATTCAGCGCTGCCCCAAAGAAAGTCGTCACTCGTAGTGTGCCAAATACTTTGCACTTTTTTAAAATTTTAATTTTAATACTACGAAATCATAAGGTCAGATGTTTGAATGTACCGTTTCTTCGAAACTGAGATCTGCACAGGCCACATGTGGGCTAAACTGTTATGTGTTCGGATGGGGGCAGAACAGTAATTTGCAATATGCCGAATCCAACATAAGGATGAAATATTTTTTTAAAGATAAGTTTGTATATAATGTATTGACTATGAGAGTAGCATCAAAGTTTTCTGTTCATTGTAAAATTTTCATGTAAACCGAAAATTGCAGAGGATTTCGCATTTTACTACCTTTTTTTCCCCTCTGATTTCTGTCGTTTATAAAACAGTTATTGCCGTATGATAGCAATTAAGAGCTATGCTGGAAACTGTTTGGGGCAGTCCGAACGCATTATCTATATTTTCAAGGTCAAACTAAGAACCGGTAGAAAAAGGAAAAACCTATCTCTGTCTCTTCACTTTCTTTCAAAAAGCTTCTCTACTGTTATTCGACTGTTGATCTCATCGGCTGATTTATTAAAATCTCCATTTTCTAGGGAAAGAAAAGGGGGGGGGGAATTCTTGGTCTACCAGGCAGAATTCGTACAAGGCGAAGAGCAAAAAAGCAGGGAAGTGTTCGAATGTTGGCCTTTTTTGTTCTTTCAAAATAAAAACTAGTTTATTCCACATATGATTTTCTAAACGTATATTTGCTCACGCAATGGCTCCTCAATTACAGGAAATTTTTAAAAAATGCGATTAATCTTTTACGATATTTTTGTTTATAAAGAATCGCAGAAACAACAAATTAAAAAATAAATCTTCAATTCCATTAGTATTTCATATGCGTTTTCTTTTTTTTCTATAAATATTCTAGTGAATATGAATTATGCGTAGTTAAGAAATTCGGGTTATATTTAATCCGAAATCATTTTAAAGTATCAAGCTCCCAAGGCCACTATTCAAACTTCGCAAGTTCTAATATTCGCAAATATACATACAATTCTTATTAAATTCAACAATTTCACTTACTTGTCAGTAAGGACTCGCACGCAACATTTCAAACATACTCCAGTCGTGTTGTTGTTGTTGTTTCTTATTCCACTTGTTCTAGTTTTCAGCTAGATCAAGTCCAAGGGTCCGTTCGCCCACAGAAAATCAAAACTATAGGCGAACGATTCATGGTAAAGGAGGAGAGTGTAGCTTCTGTTGGCAGTAGACCTTGGACACTCGAGGGAAGAAGTCTGACTTTATCCATTGCCTTTATGTTTTAGCTTGGTATAATGGAATGGCCTTCATGCCTTGGGTGACCCTGCCAGGAGAAAAAATTCCAGACGTACATCGCTCATTCCACCCAGTGACATCACCCCCGCCACGATGAGGCAGCATAATAGGACTTGGGGGGACTCCAGTCGTAAGCAACATATAAATTTATTGACGTAAACATAGAAGACCAACACATAACACTCTCGGCACAAAACAAACACAGAATAAAAACCAACAAGACATCATCGGACTGGATCGGACCTCGAGGCAGTCTGGATATCAATCAAATTAAATCACAGGCAAAAAATGCTCGTTTGTGTTGTTTATTTTCCGCCCTCCTCTCGTGCCGACACGTATGTTGAATTTTTTTTATTGATTTGAAAAATTTGGTTTTTTTTTATAACATTTTCATCTATGGTGATTTTGATTTATCTGTATGTGACGATTTTGGTGATAACAAGAACCCACTTGTAAACGAATTATCCAATTTTGTGAATCTTTGCAATTTAGGACAATTTAACAATACTTTTAATTGCAATAATAAATTTCTTGGTTTGATTTTAACTGATATTGATTTTAGTCATATTTCTGTCTGGCACAGTGATAGACATTTGGTTCCCGAGGACAAGCATCATCCTGCTCTGCAATTTCCATTTGTTTTGTTGCTGACCACCCCAATAATAAGAATGTGAATATATCTAGATATGATTTTAAAAGGGCTGACTTTTTAACTATGTGGTATTGGTTCCGTGAGATTGACAGGAGTTTTTTACTTAATTTTAATGCCATTAACGAAGCAGTTTTTATCTATTATAACTGTTTAAAGGATGTTTTTAGTCGTACTATTCCTTTGAGACAAACTGTTACTAGGAGGTTTCCTTCCTGGTACTCAATTGAAACTAGAAGATTGTTAAAAAGGAAAGCCAGGATTCGAAGGTTCGCTTTAAAAGGTGTAAATCCTGATTCAGTCGATGAATTTAGAACTCTACTCTCTGCTGTTAATTATAGTATCCAAAAATATTATAACACATATCTGCGGCTCACGGAAAATAATCTAATTTCGGATCCTAAAAAATGTTGGTCTTTTTTTAATAATATAAACCTCAATTCACCTAACAGTTTATACTATAATAACGTGTGTTATGAGAATGATGGTGATATTGCAAATGCTTTTGCTGACTATTTTAAATCTGTATTCAAACCTAGCACTAACTATGATATAGAGCAGGGGTTCTCAACCTTTTTCCCCTCGCGTACCCCTTGATTATTCTTTTCATTTTCGCGTACCCCCTACTGTCCACACCCCCCCCCCCCGTCCGTCTATGCAAAGAAGTTCTTATCAATAATGTTAAGGGCTTAGGTAAGCTTAATTATCAAATAACGCGAATTAATGACATTTGCAGGACTTATTTTTAATTTTATTCCAATTTTAGAATAGTATTAGTTAAATGGTAAAACAAATAAAAACAATATTGTAATAAGGATCGCATTAACTTATAAGGTTAGGTAAAAATTACATTTCGTAATAATCATTTATTCAAGTGGAAGAAAATTTCAATGCGATCCTTGAGCTTGTTTCATGGAGCTGAATTTTATAAAATTGGATTCAAAAGAAGAGATATAATTTTATGTCTGGAGCTGCGTCAAGCTTATTTCGGTATTTATTCTTAATATTTGTATAAGACGAGAATGCTCTTTCCTTAAGTTATGTGTTTGTGAAAGGTATTAAATATTTTATTGCTTTAACACCGAGTTCTTGATACTCTTCTTTCACTACTACCCAGAAGTCAATCAAATTTCTTTTTAAAAATTCAGATTCTAATGAAGAATCAGTGGAAAGTGCAATTAATTTTTCTTTTTTAGAAATTGTTAATTTTTCGGTTTTTTAAGAAAACGCTTCGTTGAATGGATTTAATATCCATATATCTGCATCACTGCGCTTCGGAAAATATTGTCTGAATGACAACTTAAAGTCCTTTTAAATGTGATATTATACTAGTTTTTACTTGTTTTGTTAATTTAAGTTCGTTCTCATATAAAAAGCTGTGAAGTGTCTCAAAAACTTCATACTGTTTTTTTATACAGGATTCCCAAAATCTCAGCTTCTTAATCATAGACTCGATTTTGTCAGTGACCTTAAAAATGGTTATGGAATGGTTCTGTAATCCTAAATTAAGCTTATTTATTCCTGAAAAAATTGCAGATAAGTACGTAAGCTGCTGCAACCATTCCCTTTCATAAAATTTAGAGCTCAACTCAAAAGGGTGGTCTTCAAAAAATATAAGAACTTCATGTCTCAGTTCAAACAATCTTGTGAGTACATTTCCTCGCGAAAGCCTTCTCACTTCTGTGTGCAAAAGTAACGTAGTATGTAGGTTGCGCATGTCTCCACACAAAGATTTGAACAACCGGGTGTTAATTGAATTAGCCTTAATGGAATTTACAACTTTGACAGATTGATTGGGTACTTCTTTCAATGAATCTGGCAAAGGTTTCGCTGCTAAACTTTGTCTGTGGATGCAACAATGGCTCCAAATTACCACGTAAAGCTTTATAACGGCCAGGCATAGATTTTCCACCATCTGCGCAAACACCACAGCACTTAGCCCAATCTATTTCGTTTCCACAGAAATAACCCTGAATGGTATTAAATATGTCCTCGCCAGTACATCTTTTAGGGAGAGCATAACACAATAAGAGGTTTTCTTCAAGTTCGTTAACATTTAAATATCTTGCAATAACAAGCAAAATTGAGAGATTGGAATCATCAGTGCTTTCATCCACCTGTATTGAAAAGAAGGGACTATTTTTTATTCTTTCATTTATAGTAGCTTCAATGTGAATAGACATGTCCTTAATTCTCCGAGAAACTGTGCTGTTAGACAAAGGAATATTTTTGATTTTTTGCATTATCTTCACTGAACATACATTCAACCGCATCCTTGATACACGTAAATGCCATATTTTCAGCGATAGTATGATTTTTTTCCCACTTTTAACAATATGATAACTTATTTTGTATGATGCCTCAATCGCAGCCTCATTTGCTTTGTTTGTGGATATCAAACAAGAATTTAAATTAGAGCTGTTGGATAGTCGTTGGAAAAAAACTAATATTTCTTTGCTTATAAGGTGGATGTTTTGTTTCTAAATGGCGTATTAGAAAAGATGGTTTCATGCTGCCATTTAACAATATCTCTCTAGAAACAACGCAGAGTGGTTTGGGACAATCTTCATCACCCGTGACGGAAAATCCATATTTTAAGTATTCGTTAGAATATTTTCTCTTCTTCGGAGGTGCACTGATGTATTGTTTTTTTTTAACAAAATCAATTTTATTTCTTACCTGAACAGGGCAATCAGTCGGCCTTTGCACTTCATGATTATCATCTTGCTGATCCACAGTTATCTCCATAGCTGCCAAATCGGTGGTTAGAATTTCATTTCTAGAAGCCGATCTCTCAAGAGTTCCAGTTTTCAACCACTTGTCCATTTTGAGAAATCAAACAATATCGAATTGAAGTCACTCTAAAGATAAGCACTTCAAATTGAGAACGCATAGCCTACTAACACCAATTTTGTGCCACAAAACAAACCAAACTAATCAAATTGAACACCCATAAAAACACAAAGATGAACAAAGATATTCATTATGCATCCCAATTAATGATGCCTGCGTTTAATCACGCTTTTAATAAAAACGCCAAAACAAGAATCTTTGAGAGGATTCCGGATTGTTCTCGATAAGCCTAAACTAGAACAAAAATAAAAAACATACCACACTGGCGCCTGGTGAAGCTACAGCTTTTGCGAACACATTGATGATTCATGCGTAATCGGGGCTGGTGAAGACAAAATATCAATCATTTACCAGGTTTTCTTTAGCTTTCTTTTTTCTTATTTTGAGCGTAGGTTTTAGACTAGCACAATTTTCACTTTTACTTTTCACACGAACTTAGGAAAACAAAATACTGTAACTCTTTAAATCCTTTATATTTTCTTGTGTCCGCCATTATCGACTTTGATTTCGCGTACCCCCAACAGGTCCTTTGCGTACCCCTAGGGGTACGCGTACCGCAGGTTGAGAACCTCTGATATAGAGGATGAGTTCAAAAGCAACTGTGTCGGTGATTTGTTTAAAATCGCCAGCGTTACTTATGATGATGTGGTTTTGGCGATCAGGGAATTAAAATCTTCTCTAACTATTGGTGTGGATAATATTCCTTCCTTTATTATTAAGGGATGCTCAGAGTTTTTCATTTATCCCCTTCTTATTTTTTTTAACCTGTCGTTGAGATCAAATGTATTTCCTCATGTCTGGAAGCAAACAAGAATTATTCCTGTTTTTATAAAAGGTGATGCACAGGATTGTAAAAATTATCGAGCCACTGCTATTTTAAGACCCAAGTCTAAGATGTTTGAAAGTATAATTCATAAAAGGCTTTTCCAGTTAGTTAAGAACCTAATTTCTTCATCTCCACACGGTTTTATTCCTAAACGTTCAACTGCCACTAATTTATTTTGATTGACAAATAAGATTATTTCTTCATTTCAAATTGGCTCACAACTCGATGTTATTTACACCGACTTTTCGATTCTGGCATTCTTTTAAATAAGTTACATGGTCTTGGTTTTCATGTTAACCTGACGGATTGGCTTCATTCTTATTTATGTAATAGGACACTCTATGTTGATTTTAATAATGCTATCTCACGTGAGTTCTCGGGTACTTCCGGTGTCCCACAGGGCTCTAATCTTGGACCTCTGCTTTTTATTTTATTCATAATGACCTCATTAGTGTTTTTCAGTACTACTCTGAGTGTCTTTTATTTGCTGACGACTTGAAATTGTTTAGTTCAATGAGTTCCAATCTAGATGCTGTCCTTTTGCAGAGTGATCTTGATTGTCTTTTTAAGTGGTGCATAGACAACAAGTTACATCTGAACATTGAAAAATGTAGTATTCTTAGTTATACTAGAAAAGTTCAGCCTTTGAATCATGTTTATAGAATTAATGATCTTGTTTCATCGCGCTCAGATTCAGTCACGGATCTAGGTATCATCTTTGACACTAAACTTGATTTTTCTCAACACATTGATTCCATGGTCTCTAAGGCATATCGTAGACTTGGAATTCTTAAACGCAAAATTAAGGAATTTTCGAGTGAAATTGTCCTGAAGGTTTTATACTACGCTCATGTACGATCCAATCTGGAATACTGTAGTATTATTTGGAATCCCAATTACCGTAATAAAAGTGAAATTATTGAGCGAATTCAAAACAACTTCTTGCTTTACAAGAAAAATGGAATTTACTTACAAGATATATTTTCTTCATGTCTACGTGATATGTTTAATATGCCTAGTTTGTGTTCCAGGCAAGATGTTTGTTGTGCTCTTTTCTTTTACAATGGTTCGATGGTTTGTACTGATATACTGAGCGCTATAAATTTCGCTGTGCCTGTCAGATCTTTAAGGAACCAAAGTTCTTTTCCAAATGTGTATTCTAAATTTAATTATATTAACAGGTTCTCGTTATATAAATTTTATAAGACTTTTAACAGGATCTCTGGTGAACTGGACATTTATCATATGTCTCGTACTGTTTTTAAATTGAATTGTTTTCAACTTTTAAATACATGATCTGATTTCTTTTTCTTTTCTTATGCTTGACTAAACATATTAAGATTTTCATGAGTTTTTCTAGTGCTTGACTTTTTGTCCCTTAATTTTTTAATGGTTTTTTATTTAATGTTCTAAATTTTTTAAAAATTTTAATGTGACGGTATGCAACATGGACTTTTGGAACCTCAGTGTGTTTTTAGTGCTTTTGTAATTGCGTGTTCCGTTTTAAAACATTTATGTGTTTACATTTTTATAATTAATGTGGTTTTGAGCTTTGAACTGTTGTATTCTCTGCAGATACTTTTTTTCCCTTTGTGTTTTAATTCCCTTTGTGGCTTGTGTTCTTTGCACGTTTTTGATAATGCACTCTGTAAATGGAGTCATCTCTGTAGTGTGCTTTCTTTGAATAAATAAATAAATAAATCATCAGAGAGAAAGAGAGTCACAATATAATATAGAAACCTGGAAACAGCGCGTAGCGCCACCAGGTGACATTCGTGAGCTCTTGTTTCAACAGCCACCTAAATGTCATTAGTGGTGTGCCCAGGGCCATCTTGACAAATTTGAGCGCCATGGGCTAGAGTTATTTGGCACCCCATCAGAACCTTAACTAGGAATTTTAGCGCCTATAGCTCAAAGAAAATACCTACCTAATAAAATATTAGAAGAATAAAGGAAAAAAACACCTATTCTCTAATTAGCGCCTAATAATAGAAGTTTCATATGTAAAATGATAATTAAATATTTTTTGTTTCAAATTAAAATAAATTCAGTGTAGCAGATTTTTAGATGCCTTTTGGATCAATGACGCCCCTAGGCTACAGCCCAGTTAGACCACTGGATAAAGCGGACCTGGGTGTGTCGGACAATTGCGGTGTACTACTAGAAATCTACAGTCAGGGAATGGTATATTGAAGCTCAAACAGAACAATCCTTAATTACGTAATAGGAATTCAACGACTGAAAGTTCATTAT
>BGPR01031435.1:0-18049 GCA_013235015.1 Araneus ventricosus | reverse complement strand
AAGAGGAATTTTAATTGGAGTCAACTTATGCTCACATGATACATGTGGAATTTACATTGTGAGTTTATTATTGAAATCCATTATCATCTTTTAAGAAGAAAAAAGTCGTGACGTCGCATCTTCATTCTACGTATTCAACCCAAATGTTTATAAATTACATTCACTAGATATAAGATTTTAGCTTCATCGATTAAATGATCATCTAGTTCCTATGTTAAGAAGCGCGCATTAAATATGAAAAATTTAACAATTTTCGTAAGTTCCTCTAGCAACTTTATGTTCCTAGAGGTATGAATATCATATTTATCTTATTTTTTACACTCTAAAAAGTCACATTGTATCATAAATATACGTCCTGGAGAAAGAAGAATGAGATGTATAAGTACTATTTGCAATATATTATTTTCTTAAATATCACCTTTCGTGAGATAAGAGGTAATATTTTTAGGCATATTCCTTTCATGGCAGTTCGAGATGGTATCTTTCGAGTTAAAGCTGCTTAAAAAGCAATTAAAATAGTAATTTCGTTTCTGATATTTCTTTACTAAACTGCCAAGACTCATTCTTTGACTAAACTACCGAGACCTGAAGACGCGTTAAAATTTTTATTGGGCCATTTATGCCAGTTTTATCCCATCTGATGGATTTACTACCCGATATATGGTATACATATATGTTTATGAATTACGACTTTTTTGACCCATTTAAAGAGATTTGGGACTTCTTAGGTACAATTCAAGAAACGTCTTCCAATTGAAATTGCCTAGTAATAATCCATTATTAGTTTTATTCCGGAGAAAGAAGATGTATGTGAAGCATTTAAAATTTTAGTTACTTTCAACTTTCGAAGTGATTATTATAAATTTGTCAGAAACATTACGTCAAAATTATCTCTTGGAAATATACCATTTTCTCTATACTTGTTACCGAATTTAGTAATATTTTCTGTAGAATATTACAATAATTATAATACAAGTAATATTAAGAGTAAGCAGCAAAATAAATTTTGATTGACTGCTTCCTCGGGTTTTGAAACGAAAATATTATTTAAAAAATAAAAATAAAGTTTTTTTAAGTAAAAAAAAACGCTTTTATATATTAGAGTACTAAGAAATAAAGAATATTTTATTTTTTCCAAAAATATGGAAATCAAAATAAAATCCTTAAACCGTGAGTCGCTCATAGAAATATTCTAAATTATAAGGAATTTCTATTTCATTTATAATACAAGTTGTCGGAAAGTATCTTTGCACTTTAAAAAATATTAAAAATGGAAGTAAGTATATGAAAGGATATCCTCTTTTGGTGAGGTATTGAGACATTTTGAATGAAGATGCAGTCGTTGATGCTCTAAAAACTGGTTTATTAAAATTTAAATATTCTTAATTAAAAAGATAATGGTGCAGATAATGCAACTGTATATAAAAATTGAACATTATCGGAGTCCGAAGCCATGGCCATGCGCGAAGCACGCGTCTTACTTGGGACGGATTACATTGTGAAAAGAGGGCATTACAAACGCGCGGAGAGCTTAAATAGTTAGAAACGGGGAAAGTCCAGATTTTGAGGCTCAGAAAATAGTGCGATTATTGCGAGTCTAAGTTAAAGTAGAAGTACCTTTATCACAGGATTGAAGTAGAAGTAAGTCATCATTTATAATTAAGAATTAGGTGACATTAAAAAGGATTTAATTTAAAGAAGATTAAAATTTCGAAATCATTGCATATAATGTACTTACTGCTTTTTGTGTTCGATGAAGAAAGCATCAAGGTTTTCCCACAATTAGAAGATATTTTTATTTTTTTACTACATAACTTTTTTACTACAGAATAATTATTTAATTGATAAGTATCGGAGCTTCTTCCTTAAACGAAGTTTATGAAATAAAAATTTGTAGAAATAGGTATATCAAATGCTGTTGTCGTTTATTTTCTTTAATGACTTATAGCGAAAGAGCTTATTTTCATTCAATTCCTCAGCAAGAATTCAAAGAGTAAATTCATTAGAAAAATTTCATAAGTTATAATTTAACAATAAGAAAGCCAATTTAATATGCCACGATTGTTTCATCTGTGTTTTTACAATATATTATGAATTAGATATTAAAAATGTCACTAGATTAATTACGAAACGAATCTTGCAAGTTTTCTTCATCAAAATCCTCGAACAGTAAGTTTATTCAAGATTTCTTAATTTCTTTTGACTTCCTTTTTAAAAGCGTAAACTTCGTTTATAATTTCAGAAATAATTCATATATTTCCCTCTCCTAATTTAATGTGCTTTTATTTCCCCACATTTTTCTTCAATGCAGTCATTTTCCTTTGTGTTTCGAGCTCACTTGAATACTAAAGGCCAGTATCGTTAAAAGAGTGCATTCATTTATTCCATAATTTGAAGTCATCTTATGGAATAAATGGCGAAAAAAGCATCATCGTAAAAAGAATACCATCATTTTTCTCACATCACCCTGCTATTTTTTTTATTTAAAGGTGCTGGGCATATGCACTAGAGAAATTACTAACGATTTTTATGAAAAAAATTGATTCAGATATAACCTCTATCAAAAGTATGGGTAAGAATTAAAATCGAAAACAAGATTCAAGGAAAAGAACGACACTGTTTCATTTTTAGCTAACACTGCTAAAATAGCCAGGGAGTTTTAAAAATGACCTTTTCTGTGATTATGCGTAATCATCAAGGATTTCAGAGGATGCTCACAATTTCTTCTCCATATAGGAGAAAGATTAAACACATTTATATGTGAATACTCATACTCAATAGTTCGTAATTACAAACGTGATAAATGACGTTTACCGGCTAAAAATTACCAGGTCTTATGTATAATCGAAAATATAAATGTTTCATCAGACAGTTTGTAATTTTTCCTGAACTAATGTCAAAACTTTCCTACTCATATACGAACAGATGCATGATGAATGATAGTTTAAAGGATATTTTCAGATACAGTCCATACGCTGGCAATTTTGTGAATTGAAGTCAAATTTAGATCCAGGACTGGCAAAATATATTTTATTGGAATTACTTTATTTACAGGGTGTCCACTCTTATCTTCTACCAATAGCTAATTTCTAAACTCTTAGAGAGTTCCAATTTAAAAAAAATGCTTTACTTGATGGGGAGAATTATATTTTATGTTGTTTCAGTCAATAAATATAATGATGAAAAAATTATGAAGTATAAATTTTTATTCAGCTCTCCGGTCCTATTAATCATATTTAGTACAATATTCTCGACACACTAAAATTTTAAACAAAAAAAGTTTCACTCTTCTGGACTAAAACTGACCTACTTATGGAGCTTTGAATATTTCTGACTTAGGCCACTCTAGACCGTTTCAATGTTCACCTCGAGGAAGATCACCTCGTACTCGACGCGGCCACTGATTGGTTTAAAATTATGAAATTCAAAGTTCCATAACTCAGTGAGTTTTAGTCCCAGAAGACTGGAACTTTTTTTGTGTAAAATTTTAGCGTGTCAAGAATATTCTAGTAAATATGATTAATAGGACAGGGGGCTGTATACAAATTTAGACTTCGTTATTTTTCAACATTACATTAATTGACTCAAACAGCATAAAATATAATTCTTCCCGTCATGCAACGCATTTTTTAAATTGGAATTATATGCCTATCTGTAACGGTTTAGAAATTAGCTACTGGGAACTACAAGAGTGAACAGGCTGTATATAAAAATCCTAACCATTACAACCGCTAATAATCTATAAGTAAATAGGATTAAAAATGCATTTATAAAAGACTTGATGGAAATGTTTTTATTGATTTTGATAGAAAGAAACCATAATTTCGTGCATTACCTCATGTTATATTATACTATTACCAAATATGTTGCAGGCAATCGAAAGGAACATATATGTTTAAAATATTTATTAATAATTCATAGGTGTGAAAAATGGATAGATTTTAAGGGTTCCTAATTTTGAAATGATCCAAATATCATATATATTTCTTGCTATATTGCCAAATTATACTCGAAGGAAAGCTCTTGATGTACCATTCAGTTTATTCCACCTCCGACTGAAAATTAGCTTCTGCTGGATTATCCTATTTAGCCGGAAACTTCAGATGCAGTGAAAATGTAGCAACCACGATGATTTAGCTCAAACTAATCATTCTGCATCTCCTAAAAGACTATATTTAAAAATCGAAAATGTAGGGATAAATTATGCCATTCAATAAGCCAGCTACTAGTTTCTTAGAAAAACAACGCAGATTGAAACTGGGAATCTTTCTGCCAGGGAACACAGAATTGTTCAGTCGGCATGCGGAAACCACTTTATTGTATTGAATTTGAATTTACAAAAGGAAATTTTCTAGTGTGCGTTATTTAAAACCCAGGGAAAGCTAAAATGAGATTTATACCTTGCATTTTTTTCAGAAGGAAACTGAATTTTACATCTGAATCTCCGCAAAGCATGAAACAGAAAACAACCAAACAACTGCTTCGTACGAATTTCGATAACTAAAACAACAGCCGTTTTATTTCGATAATATTTTCATTGTTAAGTGTTCCTTAATAAAGCATGATATGAGTGAAGAGTACCGACAGTTGCTATATGGTAGTTATCATTATTCGCCCCCCCCCCAGAAAATAAAGATAACTTTAGCAGCTAATTGTTCAAGAGGGCTCTACGTCAGCAAAGAAATTAAAGAGGTGTTTGCCTATACAATAACGTAGGGGCTACAACATCTGGAAGGTCAAAAAGAAAAGCGAAGTGAGCCAAACAGTTAAGCTACCGTAACATTTATTTAGTCCTATTTTATTCTCCTTAAGAGGTGAAATTACTTTGTGTCGGTATTATTCGTAAACCATACGTGGATACACCCTTTGGGGAAGGAGGGTCAGCGTGGACAATAAAAAAAAACCATACGTGTAGTACTGCTGGCCTTCTGAAAAGGTACAGAAGAGGCAAAATTTCAGTTAGCGGAGGTGGTATAAAAGCTGATATTGATTAAAGTAACTACTTCCAAACATTTGACATCCTATTTCAGGAGGTCCGACTGCTTTCGTTCGATGAAATTCCTCCAGAAAAGGAATCAGTAGACATGGTATGCACAAATGTTCTAACCGAAATTTGAAAACAGAAATACGGAAGACGAAAAAAAAAAACAGTGTTTGGATTTTGCTAATATAGGTTGATTGCCAATATTTTGTTGATATTTAGTAGGGATGGGAAAAACCTACCATTTTTTTTGTTTCGGTTAACAGGTTTTTCTCGGTAAATTTTTTTGCGCCGGTTTAAACAGGTTATTTTTTTAAAATCAAAAACTGGGGAAAAAACCGACAAAATCAGCTATCGAAAGTTAGGCTCGATTTTAGGTTCGAGTTATGAAATTCTAAATTTCATCATCTTAGGCCAATAAACGGCCACCGCTTCTTCGAGACGGACAGTGAGATGTTCTAAAATAGTCATAGTCAATCTTTCATAACTCGGTTAGTTTTGGTCTTATAAGAGTGGAACATTTTGTTTAAAATTTTAGTGTATCAAAAATATTTTAATAAATATGATTAATAGGAGCGAGGAAATGTATAAAAATTTAGACATAGTTTTTTCATTATTATACGTATAGACGCAAACAACTCAAAATACTATTATTGATATCTGTACTCTCTAATTTATTTTCTATTTGTCTACAATATTTAATTCAATTCTTAAAATTTTGTCTACAATACTTACTTATTGTATTAATTACTTATTTATAATCATTAGTTATTACATTAATTAATGTATTAATACTTATTTATTGTATATTGTCATTAATAAAAAATTATGTCCACAAACGTTGCTTTTAAAAAAACAACCGAAAACCGTTTTTTTAAACCCGGTTATTTTGACCAGTTTAAAACCTGCCAGGTTAAGCCGCAGATGGAAAAAAAACGGTTTAACCTAAAACCGGTTTTTTTTTTCAATAACCGCCATCCCTAATATCTAGTTGAAATCCAGCTTCAACCAGATTACGTAGCATCTGTATACAATACAATATGAAACACAAAAATAAATAATTATAATTTTTAATCCATAATCTGATTTACAAAAGCAGCCAATATTTCGTATTCAATACAAGCACAAAATTTTAATCAAACTCTAAAATCACATTCTTTTGAGTCATGTGATTGAAAACAGAGTCCATTTTTGGAGCACGGAACAACTGTCTCTTATCCGAGTGGTGCTTGACATAAATCATTGTTAGGGTGGCCATTCGGCATTTATTCGCTCCCTTGTTTCGAAAGTAAATAATACTTTGGCAGCTAATTATTCAGGAGGTCCTTTCACCAAAGAGAAAGCTTAGGAGGTGCTCATAATTCAAACACTTGTCTGTTGCTTTCGGGACAGATAAACAATGAAGCACAAAGAGGACTACGGATTCTCACTAATTAAAGCATTGGAAAAGTATATCCAGATGTTTGAATAACTGAAGGACAAGTCTGAGAACAAAACGGTAAATAAATGCTTTTTCCACTTTTTTTGAGACACCTGTATACACTGCGGTAGTCATAATTTTAACTTAGTTCTAGGATACGTTTCAAAAGCATTTTCTCTTGCAAATTAATTTTTTGTGACTTTAGAAAACGTGCATACTATGTTTGCAGATTCTGTGATACGCTGTTCTATATTAAAAGAGACTGTCAAATATCTTACTCCAAAACAGCTGCCAAAAACTGCGTTGTCATGTACCCTCGAAAGTGTAAAATCTGTGAGCTAGCATGCACAACACATTTATTTAGCTTTGAAATACCTTTATGAACATACCAGTGACATGAAAGCAAAATTCGAAATCTAATCAATAGAAAACAAACTTTATTCAAATTTTTATTGAGTTTGGTCATTTGGCCCGACATACTAAATGAAATAAATATTCTAAGCAAGATATTTCAAAATTGGAACTGTAGTGTTCTTTTGAAGTACTATATAAAGAATTTTCAATTTCTTGGAAGAATAAATATTTATTCTTTTAATCCGAGTCGTTTTTAAAATATTTCAAAACTTACTGCACTGAAATGTTACATGCTCATGCAAAATTTGTATTTGTATTCTTATTACTCATAAATTATAATAAATAGCCAATGTATCAGAAAAAAACTTATGCATCACCTATAGAAGTCAGCGGTTTATGTGAAAATGCCGTCGGAGAAGAGATCAGCTATGAAATGTTCAACATGGCTCTTAAATTTTGTCATAGTAAACATAAACTAAAATATATGTTGAACTACAAAGCAAACGCTTATTGCTCTACAATTCTAGTACGTACATTCTGATATAAACGTGCGTGTGCACTCGGCTGGGTCGAAAAAGTCTAATTTTCGAGTATTAAATTCTAATAGTACCAAAAAGTTTTGTATTAACATGCTAATCAATGTAAAAATATTGAAAAAAAATTAATTTGAGTCTTCAGTTCGCGAAGTGCTTACAGTTCGGAAAAAATGACAAGAAACTGTAAAATTTACCTTTACGCTAAAATTAAGCAAGTTACAGTTTTCGGTTTCTAATAGCGTCTAAGTACCTTATTTTAGTTGCCTGATGCTAGAAAATTTATATTTGAAAACATTGAGCAACATTTTGAGTTCGCGCAGAGGGCCTGAAGTTTTAGAATTTATCTCAAAAACTGAAGATTTTTCTGTTTTGCAAACAGACGCATTATGATTTTTTAAAAGCCATCTTTCTGAATACTTCGTAAACGTCAGTCATTTTATACGTTCTCTTTTGATAAAATGATATTGAGAGCAAATTTCTCTAGCTCTTTATGTTTCTTGGTTAGCACTCTTTTTCTGCAGGCTCTGTGACTAGATTGGTGCACCTTTTAACAGAAGGTAGGGCACAGAAATTTTTTTTAAAAATTCAAACTTAAGTAGAGTTTTGCTTTGTAGAACTGACTAAATAGTCTCTGTTGTCAAGATTTCTATAAGTGGAGAAGGCGGCAACTTATATATTGTCCACAACGCCGCCCCACTATTTGAATCTAAGGAAGCTTGACTGTAGACAGTGAGATCAAAATTCATTGAGGGAGTCTTCCGTTTTGGATTTTAGTTTCTTTCCCTCCTGTTATCCATCTCTCGTATATGTTATCTCTCTCCACTTTCATATCTAATAACATGTTCTCTGGGTAACAAAAGAACTTGATTATATCAATCACAGAATTGATGATCGATATGACGAATGACTCACTAATTGAACAACAAACGCAATAAGTTTAGGACAATATTTCAGTGGCAGATATATCTTAATGACAAACCAGACAGGAGCATACATTTTCAGAATGTAGTTTACAAGTATCTTTAGTCCGTTTGCAGATCTCGTTCGGGAAATGAAAAACCGTACGAGCTATTTTGCACATGTCAGCCATCGGGAGTGTCTGAGAGGTCCAGGATCTGTTAGGGCTAGATATGGGGGAAGGTAATGTTGGTTTTTATAAACAAGCTTTTATAAACATTGATTTCGTCTAGCTGAATAGCCTCGAAATTTATAACAGTTAATCTCTTACAATAAGCGATTTGTTTTCCGAATTTCTCAGAGAATGACGCTGGTACCATCGTCTCTCCATTTAAGTATTCAAATATATGTTTGAATGGCACCTCGTTGAAGTGAAGCAAGCAAATGAAACATTGACATAGGCGCTGAAAGTTACCTTCTATGTAACTGATAACACCATTTTTCCACCCTGCCTTTGTTGCCGCGTCATCACAACCAATCGTTTCCAGCTCCTTAATGTCAATATCAGTATCTTTCAGGAACATAATAATTTTTTAGCTATATCACTACCGATTTCACTCGTCTGATGAGACCATATTCCCCGCCAGCTTCTTCCCTTATTCTTCGGTATATTTTAGTTCCTGTATTTTCCTCAAGGATGGTATAATGTCTACATTTAATGTCTATGGGCCGACCCATATCTTGTCCTGTATCCAGTCGTGTCTTCTATTTTTCTCTTCTTACCTTGCTTTCATATTTAACTAATAAGGCATCTTTTTCTGAAATAATTTAGTGATCGTGCAACTAACTAATGTTGGAAGTGATAGTTGTTCTATCTCTATGGAAAATATCAAATCTATTCTAACGAAAGCAGTAGACGTTAATTTCGACTTCATTTGAGATGGAAAGGAAAGGAATCCATGCCTACCCGAAAGAGTAAATGGAGAAAAAACTGAAGACAAACCAATTTGACTTCTTCTTTCGTGCAAAGATTTTCAAGTTGTTTTCATGTCACAAGTGCTGGAGTGTGCCGATTTTCGAATTATCGAAAAAAATCGATATTTCGAAAAAAAAAATCGATTTTTCGATACCGATTTAAAAAACATATAAAGAGATTAATATCATGGAGATGAATCGCTGCTCGCGATGCATCATGTCCCACGATGTATCACGATCCTCTCAGTTCACCTTCGTTTCGATAAGCAGCCATTCGCGAATTTCGATAATTCATCGACGGAACTTTGGTCATCATTGCGTTGAGCTAATAATATACTTCAAAGACTAAAGTAGGAGTGGTTAATAACGGCGTTTGATGTTTTAACATTTTTGCATCACGCCGCCGTCTCTAGAGCTCATGTGCCTCCTATCCGGTTTGGTATAGATGTAGGTGAACTTTATTGAGTTGCAAAAAAAGAAAAAAAAAATCAACAACAACAGAATAACAGCAACCGAAAAAATTACAAAGCTGATGATTACATATAGAATTGACAACAAAATAAAGGAATATACATAATGTCTTGATTATCACGGTGTGAATGAAAAGAATAATGATGAATAAAAATGATGACGAACAACATGAAGAAGCTTACATCAATGCACAGGTTGTTGAGTAACTTAGTAAAGATGGGGAACCATTGCGTGTTAAGTGTCGAATGCAAGGATGAGGGAGATGACTATTAAAGAATTATGGGAAAGGAAGGATTTGGTATGTTCAGTGTATGAAATGCAAGATAAGTTAGAATTATTGTTCAAAGGCAGTTGGTCAATTATTCCTCTCGGATTATATTTTCATTGCCTATTATGAATTTAATCATGTATATTATTCTTTTTCGTGAATTCAGAGTCTTAAGAACTCTTTGGTACCACAGACTTTTCAGTGAAGTAGAAGATTTCCTAATATGCCGAGGGAGAGTCAATGGGCAAGATGTCGCATAGTGGATGGGATCGCCGACTTCTCCGCAGGCACAAGAGTCACTATCCGATAAATGGAAGCTATGAAGGAGCGAAGGGAATGGTCCTTGTCCTGGGACAAACATAATTTCTTCACGTGTCCAAAATACTGATTTTAGATTAAATGTTTTGAGCACTCTATGAACATAATGTCCAGTGTTTCCATTATCCAAAAAAGATTTTGCCATTATTTTTAAAAACAGTTCTTGCAAATGTTGTTTAAGTTCACATCGAGGATTAGAGCTTTAGAGCTTTCACCACAACGCCTTCTGTGATGGCTTTTTTGGCGAGAGTATCGGCTTCTTCATTACCCTGGTAGCCAACATGGGCTTTGATCCACCTAACCAGATGATCGCTTCTTTCTGTCCTACCAATTCGGTCTGAAACACTGTGTGGAATCTTTCTAATTTTCCTTTACATTCCAGGACTTTGATGCCGTTTTCAAATGCGCAATAAGAGCATCCTGTTCCCATTTCTGTTTTGAAACTATCTGTAAAGAACACGAGGGTGTTGTCTTCTCTGTCGGGCTCTGCTGTTGATAGATGATTTATCATATTACATAATGAATGATGGGTGGTTAGGCTCTTGATTTTTTCTTCATAATACTTTTTCGAATAGGAGAGACCATTAAATTCAATTTCCTTTCTCAGACACGTGCCGTTGATGTATATAGCTTCTTGTTGTGCTTAAGATGTAATGGCATGATACCTGTAATAGTTTGCAAAGCTGCTGTTTGAGTGGTTCTGTAAGCGCCGATATTGTAAACAAGGAAGATCCATTGTATTGAGGCGAATTTATTTTCCAATCTGAGAGAAGCAGAGAGGGCCGAAGCATAGCCCCCATAAAGGAGCATCCTCTCTGTAACTGTTTGGTAGAGTATCCATTTGAATTCTTTTGTACCCCCATCTTTGTCCTGCTATAAATGCAGAGTTCTTGGTATTGGCTAACTGCTTTAGCCCTTTGCTCTTGAATGTGTGAAATCCAATTTAAATTTTCATCTAATATAACTCCCAGGTATTTTAGAGATGTTGTTCTTATTTCTGGTTAGGAGTTCCATCTGACGGCCGGACCCCTAGTAAGTTTATCTATTAACAAATATTGTGATTTTTCTATTGATATATTAAATTGATTTTTGTTTGTCCAAACTTTAAAAGTTTCGGGGGCAAAACTGGTGTGCTGTTCCAGTTCCCGGCTCTCCCACTGATGCCAAAAGCGAAATCATCAGCGAATGCCTGTAAATGAATTTCCTTAAGCCAATCTGTTTTCAATATTTCATCTGCGACAATATCCCAGAAAAGAGAAGATGTGCAAGATCCTTATGGACGGTCTTGCGTTTGTTTAATCCATCACTAATTTGGATTGCCACTTTGCGATTTGATAGGATGTCTTCTAAAGTTTCTGAAATGTTGGATTTAGTGTAAAACTTTCTTAATCCTGTTCTTATTATGCCCTATTTTGAGTTATCAAACGCGCCTTGGATATCTAGTGAAATAACTATGAAGCAGTGTTCTCGTTTCTTGGCATCTTCGATGACATCCAACAACTTCCGTAGAGCGTGATTAATTGATTTGCCTTCTCTAAAACCAAACTATTGAGGATGAAGCACATTCATTCACACATATTCTAGAATCGGAAGGAAGGAGATCGGTCTGTAAGAGTTTATACTATTATTTTCCTTTCCTTTTTTGTGGAAGATAACTATCAGTCCTGTTTTGAAAGGCGTTGGGAACTTTTTCAGATCTAGGCATTTATTCATGAATGTAGTCAGAAGTTTAGGAAATTTGGTGTGGATATTCGACACAATTACTGAGTCAATTCCTTCAAATCCAGGGGCTTTGAATTTGGAGAATATTTTGAGAATATTATCGATTTCTATTTTGCTGTGAATCTTTCATCAGAATATGTAGGGGTGTATGACATATCAGTTTGTTCTCCTGCAGCTTCGGGATAAAGTTGTTGCAGTATCTTTCCTGCAGAAGCTTTTGCATTTCCGGAAAAGGGGTTTCCGAGCAAATTAAAAATTACTTATGGAGGTACATCGTTGATTTAAATGGGGCTCCACAGGGGTAACTTGCTTTCGAGCAGAATTTTCTCCAAGCGCTTCTCTTGGCATGTAGGATTTCTTTTTTGTAGGTCGCTCTCTTTTCTGAGTACATTTTTTGGTAGTGTTCGTGGGTTTCTCCTGTTTTCTTTTTAACAAGCCTCCTCAGTGCGTTTAGTTCTTTCTTCTTAATTTCCAGGCTTTGATTCCACCACGAGATATTTGTTGTTGTTGGTATTTTCCTTATCTTGTAAGTATGCAGACAGGAATCCAAAATTTCCAGTTGAAGTTTCTCTGTGGTGCCATCGAGATCTTTTCTTGTGTCTGAATTATGAATGATTTCCAGTAACTTATGGATCTTTGCTTTTAAATGAATCTTGAACTTTTTGTGGCCTCCAAACTTCGTTTTGAATCTGAGATAAGAGAGGATTGGTGTTTCTGATTTGATAACGATTTTAATGAAATTATGATCACTGAAGGATTTGTTTCCCATGACTTCCCAGTCGCACATGTTTGCTAAGGTTGGGTTAGATGCCAAAGTTAGATCAGGCCAACCTTCCGCGTTACAACGCTGGAAAGTTGGTTATGCAGCTGGTGAATTTAGAAGTTGAAGGTTTTCTTCAGCTATAAAATTCTCCACTTGGTATCCTCTATTGTTGTTATTTCTGCAACCCCAACGGACCGAGTGTGCATTCATAACAGCGGCTATGATTACATTTTAATCTTGCAATTTAGAGAGGGCTTCTTTAAGTTATTTGATCATTTCCTCTAGATTGGAAGCTGGGGAAGAGTGCGCGGAAATTAGAGTAATAGGTTTATCTCCGTTTGGAATTTCAACTATTGTCGTGTTCTCTCCTGATGCCAAGAAAATAGAGGAGACACAGGATGTCAAAGATTCAAGTTTAATAAATTTAAGTTTGTGCATGGACCCTTATCATTTAGCTTCTCTTAGAGTGTATTGAAATTCACTTCGTTGAAATGCCAATATCTTTCTGAATATTTACAACAGTGAACTGGGATTTTTATATAATTTGTCCAATATATCTGGCTTTGAAGTTATGAAAAAAAATAGCTACATTTCAAACATAAGCAGTAAAAACGTTTTACTAAAAATACTCTTATTTCCTGTAAAATTCAAACTATTTTAATCAATTTTTTATACAAAACTGCTTTTACATATTGTCAAAGATTCTGTGAGTTTCGTACAATTTAGTTGAAAACTCTGCATGTTATAAGCAAAAAACATGCGGAAAAATTAGGGATTTTTTAAAAAGAAATCTTTATATCTTTACGAATATTTTTGCTATTTTACGAAATTGCATATAAACATTATGCACATCAAACAATGCCATTGGTGAAAGTTTTAACTCATTATCAGCTTGCTGTGAAACGGGGTGAGCCAAAATTGTTTTCGTTTTCATCAATTTGTGTACTGTCCCCTAAATGTTCTAGTGACCGAATCTTCACTGAAAAACGTGAGTCTCGACGATTGTATGTCCCACGATTCTCCGCAACTGATTGCGAACCATTGTATTCCTATTAAATTTTTCGCATCTTAAAAATTGTTCTTAGCATTTGTCCACGAGTGTATGTTATGGTCAATGCATTTATTCTATGTTCTTATGGTTCGTATAGGATATACTTATTTCTATAACACCTAAGCAAGATTCTGCAGGAAAAAAACACCTCATGCAATGTTTTTTGTCTTCACTGTTCAAAGCCGTTATCTCCTGAGAGCAAGCAAAGAGGAAGAAGAATCAGGGTGACGAGACATTTATTTTCCCTTACTTCCAGCATTGAGATCACTGTGGTGCTCTACAGAAACTACCCCTCTTAATTTGTTTCGTAAATGCTAAAGAAGTATAGCGTTAATCTCCGTTGTCACAAAATGAGCCATAAAAATATTCCGCAGAGGATGAGGTGACATTTATTGTAGGTTTAGTATATTCAGACATGACACTTTTCCGCTTTTTCGGCATCGAATTTAATCATTCTTGGGATCGATGCAAATCTGCATTAAAATTTTTGTTAATGTGTTGGGGGGAGGGGGAGGTGTGCTCACGCAAAGGCGTACGCATATGCGTGAGAAGCACGCAAACAAAAACTACCCGCCGTGTGGACATTCAAAATAATGTCAGATTTGATAGATGAAAGATCAGGAAGAATGTATATTGAAACATATTCTTCAATTTAGAGTGTTAAATACAAAATGATGAGCAAAGAGCAGTTTGCTGTTGAATATTTTAGAAAAAAGATTTTTTACGTGATGCTACTGATAGTAACATGTGCAAAAATTTTAGGTTATCAGGCAAATGGTACTAAGAGGAACTTGATAGTAAGAAAATAGCAATGAGAAAAAAATAAAGAAAAACCCTCAATCAAAGAAAGAAAGCAAAATTTAAAAAATGGAGGAAAATAGCAGACCGAAGCATAAAAGAAAGCTTGAACTGTTAGCTCAAAAAATGAGAAAGAAAAGTTTTAATAATTATGTATAATCAAAAAAAGTTTTTACATGGCCATATTTTTTAGTGAGATAATTTTAAGCATAGTTTTTATTTTAACAACTTTTTGCGAATTCATTTTTCACCCATTAATTTTCTTTTAAATAATAATTCTAAAATATTTTTAATATCTCAAGCATTTTTTGTTTAAATTTATCCATTTATTGTTCAATTAATAATGCTTATTTTACTTCTTGGTGCTTACGTTTGACACGATACCGTATTTATGAAGATCAGCTTTTTTTGTTCCAAGCCTGTGTCATGTCTGTTTATTTATTTCTTCTCTTAGTTTCTACTGTTTTAATATAAACAATGCAAATTTTGTTCATTATTATTCGTAGAGGGTTGTATTGTTTAAATCTGCAATATTCAAATAACCACTTTTGTTGTAACTATCACTATTTTCATAATCTCTGATAAACTTTTCCCTTTTTTGTAAATCGTCGGTATACAGCTAAAAGTGGCCAAGCAAAAAGAAAGGGAAAAAAATCGGAAAGAAAAAAGAAATCGAGCTAATGTGTCCTTGTTTGTTAAAAATGCCAGCTCGGTAAAAAAACGTTGTGCGTATAAGTGCAGCATATATTGTATACTGACGATATATTGATATAAATAATTTTTTTCGGTTACAGAGATAGTATTATAAAATTAAAGAAAACACACAATAAAACATTTTTTTCTTTTGACTTTGTTACTTTTATCTGCACACCAACTATACTTGTAATCACTTTAAGGGGCTAATTATCCTACAGTCAGAGACAATTAACACTTAATTAACGTAACTAATATTTTAATTATTAGTGCAATTAATAAAATATATAGTTATGCAGTTCAAAAGAAAAGCCTAAAATCTTGACATATAATTTTATAGAGTGTCTAAAGCGATAAAAGCAATTTATTTGAATTAAAAATGCCAGGGTAAATAAGCCGAAAATTTTTTAATGCAAGCAATTTCACTCTTTGATGACTAACACTTAGAAATTGAAAAAAAAACAGCAATTGTAATTTTTTCGTTAAATTAATAAAACTTTTTTATCCTTTTCTACAAGGGAAAGCTTTTCTTTATTACTTTTAACAGAAGAATGATTTTAAAAGTTCCGACTGTAATTATGCAACAGCAATTTAATCGCATTTTAATACTCTTTTAGACACTTGATTCATTTTTTTCGCTTCTGTATTTAATTTCAGTTTGATTTATACAGGCGTTCAGACAATGTCTTCAAATTTCTTTGCATTATAATTAATGCTAGTTAAATTAACATTTGGTTTCTACTATTACTTTCAATTGCATTCATGAGAAACACATAAAGGTAGCTTAATAAAAGAATTATAAATACGAATAGGGGATACAAAAAGTTAAAAATTGATTTTTAAGGAATTTAATCACATCATCAATTAATTTTATTGAATTAATTGGCGCTGCATTCATGTTTATTTATTACTGGTTAATTGTGAAAGTAATGTAAGCTTCAATACTGAAAGCTATGTTTAATTACAGTAGTTATGCTTAGTTCAGTCAGAAATTATGAGTGTTTACTACTGCGTCGAGATAATTAATATGCCTTTTCACCTGCTTTCACAAAGTGTACTGTTTAATAGTTTTTAAGATTTTCCTCATCTTCTGTAATATATTTTTTATTACACTGGTCTACAAAACTTAAGCAACATTCGTTAAATTTAAAAGCGTTTCAGTTAAAATGGATACAATAGCTTACAATCAATTATGAAGAATCGCGTAACGTACAGTTGTGTCTCGTACACATTTCACAATGGAGATTCGGTCACGAGGGCATTTAGGGGACCAACTGAAAATTGCTGAAGACGAGAAAGATTTCGTTCTCACGCCGTCTCACAGAAAGCAGATACAGTTAAACTTCAATTAACCGTCACCGTTCGAACTAGGGATGCGACGGATAACCGAATAGACGGATAACAGAAATCTCTGAACGCATATGTACAGTAACATTATTTCACTACTGGCTTGAATCGGAAATGAAAATTAAACATTCAACAGTGAATAATACATACAAATTGTATTTAACCTTACAAAACGATCAATATAAACTTCAATATAAGAGTAGTAATGTACAGAAAATTATTGTAATACTGTAAACCTATGTTTAAAATCCTACGTTAACTCTTTTTTGACGATGACGGATAACAGAAACTGTCGGTTAAACGAATGACGATTAATCGAAGGTTTTCTGTTATACTGTTAAATAATGAACTTAGTTTTTGGGGGGAATACAACTTCGATAACGACCTCAAATACCTATGAATCACATAAAGAAAGATAATCATTTATGTGAATATATTATGTTAGTTTCCTCTCTCTATCTGACTCTCCTCTCTCTCTCCAACTCTCCTCTCTCTCCAGCAATTAGGAAACAAAAGTTAAGCAAGCACGAATCATTATTCTCTATGTACTGATGATTCTCTGATTCCCAAACCCTCTGCGCTTTTGCGCATGAGCCAGGCGTGGTTGATTTCACCAAAATAAGGACGAAGTGAAGAGTGGAGGGAGTGGGGGCGATATTTGCCTTCTACTACGTCCACGACCTAACAGAAAACTGTCGCCCCTTTTCGACGTCCAAAAGTGCTAGTTTTGGCATTTTGAAACGATCATTAAGTAAATAATAAAAGATTAAAAACTGTATAACAAATACTAATCATGTATTAAACTAGGCTCAGTTTTCTATAGTTTGAACATGGATTTTAAAAACACGAAACAATAAATATTTCAGAGCCGAGGTCAAAGTACATTATTCATGTAAGAATATTTTAATCAAGACGTTGGCTTTAGTTGTTTTTTTTCTCTACAAATTAAATATGTAATTAATTTTAAATTCGGTCTTAAATGCAAAAAAGGAAAATAACATCGTCTCTATTAAAGGAGTAAAATTATTCGAATAGATTTCTTATCTCTAAATAGTCCTTTCCCTTATGATATAATAAATCTGGCATTTTATGACAAAAACTAATTCTACTCTTTGTAATGGCTAATTCATAGCAAAAAAATGCTCCAATAAACGGAAAATTCCATTACTTACAGGTAATAATATGTTCTTGAGCAATAAATGTGAATCATTTCCCTCCACCAAATTGCATTTTAATAACCAAAACCTGCCATTAATCCGACAGATTAAGAATATTTTCATTGACGAAACAAAATCATAAAAAGTTACCTTTTTACAAATGAATAAATACAAAATATATGGTTAAAAGAAAGAAAGAGTGCTGAAATGAAATGCCAGCCACCATTTTGTAGCGGCTAAAGACACGTATACTGATAAAAATAATATGGAGCAATCTGTCAAAACATTCCATTAAAAG
>BGPR01031434.1:6990-18049 GCA_013235015.1 Araneus ventricosus | reverse complement strand
AGGAATTTATTGAGAAAGTATTGGTGATTAATCGACGAATTTGGTCGCGATCTCGCTGTTGAAATAGAAAATAGGCTTAAAAACAGTTTTCTACTTGGTTTATCATTTAAAAGAATTACAAAACATTATATAAATTCGATAGTTCATCTATTTTTTGGAATCCTATATTTTATAGAAAAAACCCAGAAAAATTCGATATAACATCATCCCTGAATTATTTTACTTATTGTAAAATGATAAAAATAGAGTTTCTCATAACAATTCTGAGCAGACAATAATTACTGAAACTGGCAAAAAATTAGCTTGTATAAAGCAATTATTACGATTGCAAATTGAAATTTTGGGTAAAATTTTTAGAACTCTTCTCAAATCAGTTTTCTAACAAAGGATCGTCTATTTACAAGGAAAATAAAAAAATTTTAGACATAATTATTTAATTATATTATATCTTCTTTCAGAACTATCTCTTTCATATGAAAAAATACTCAAAACAGGTATAAGAGAATTTTAAACTAATTTTATTTTCAGCCGATTTATATAATAGCAGCAGGTACTCACGGCAAAAATAAACTTGTATAAAGTTATTATTTATTAAAAATTCTAACCCCACTTTGTGAAAACGAATTTTAACAAGTCAGCATTAAATAATCTAGCTCTCATGTGATTGCTTTGAGTCGTATTCGTGACCGATTTAAAACTCGTTCACAATACATTGTTTCAATTGAGATTTAATAATAAATTACGAAAATTTGACAAAGGTATAAGGCCGATGCCTTTTAGCTACGATGCACTGTAAAAAATATCCGTTTTTTACCCGGAATTTTTCCGTATATTTGACGGTTTAAAGCTGCTTTGTTGACAAAACGGTTTTTCACCGTTTTCCGCTCCAGCCATAAACGGTTTAAAACCGTCAGTACAAATTCTATTTTTCGTCATATTTTATTGCTTTTCGTACGATAACTTTCTCTTTTCTTAAATGTAATTTTATTGCATTCATTTCATGTTTTTAATAGGGTTCCATCTCCGCTATTGTTTATACATGTTGCAGTAACCTGTTGCCACTCATGGAAGCTAACCTTAAAACACGTGTTCTGGCAATAGTTGATTTTTGCACCACTAGGTGGCGCCACGAGAGCTATAGTGACTTTAAAACTCAAATAGATTATTTTTACTTCGTTTTATGAAGTCTCCGGTGGTCTAGTGGTTAGAGCGACTGCCTTTTATTTCTATGAACGCGGTTTCGACCCCAGGCTAGGAGGAGTTAGAAGTTTTGTCGCTATCTTGCATCGAAATCGTCCAAGTAAGTTCAATTAAAAATTATATTGATTAAACTAATTGAAATTAATAATTAAGCCTTAAATTAATTAATATTCGTAATTGATAATACACATCAGCAAATTTCAACTGAACTCGAATAGAAGGAGAAAAATAACTCAACTCAGTCGATGACGTCACTTACTTCGATGACTTAATTTTTACGGAGAAAACTTGATTTCATACGGTAAAAAACCGTTGTGACTACGGATTTACTTCGTAACTTTTACGAGAAAAACTAGTTCCTGTATGGTAAAAAACCGTTGTACCTACGGACTTCGTAACTTTTACGGTTTTGCACAACCAACCCAGTTGCGAGTTTAAAACCGTAAATTTTACGGGATTTTTTCACTGTGTGATTTTGATACCTGTATAATATAATATTTACAAACCTATGCCGGGTTCTTATCTAAAAACCTCGCAACACGTTTCACATACTACAAATATTTTTGTACATCTTGTCAACGTATAAACATGTGAACAATAGATCACGGACACGAATTTGTCGAATACAGACAAAGAAAAAGCATTCTTTGAAAATACATCAATAAATTCTGGACAAAAGCACTTTCAGAATAGTTCTTTACAAGAACAGACGGTTTTCATTTTTCATTAGGAACAGTAATAAAGGCCGATGCCTTTTAGCGATGATGATTTTGACATCTTTTATTTCATCATTAGCATTTCATTTAAAATTATTTCGAAGCTTATTTATTTTGCCTTAGATATAATGGTTGGTCACGGTTTGTGGCGCATGAGTTTTTTAGATAGAATAATATTGTTGCGAAAACCATCCGGTGGGTGTACGCAGAAAGCAGCCGAACAAGCAGGATATTGGAGAATGATTCTTTATTTTCGAATATTCCGGAGACAGATCAAATAGCACTTTCCCAAGCAGTAATAGCGCGAACAATAGCTCTCAGCGTCTAACAGCTGACCAACTCGCAATGAGAACAATACTCCGAAAAGATTCAAAGCGTTCAAACAAAATCCAAAGACGTTCACTCATCTCAGCACTTCCGGGTTTTCATGCCTTTTCCTATAGGATGTGACATCACATTGAATCATCTAGTGCATTCTCTGTATCTCTGTTCCTAATAGAGATAGGACGAAAGATCTAATATTTTCGGGGATCTTCATGTTATCGGCAAGGTCGGGGGTCAACGGCTTCCATTCTCCCGACATCCAATAAAGCCACTGTAAATGTCTCTTTTAAACCATAAGACTAACATTGTGGGGAAACGACATGTTCGTAACAATTTGTTGGCTAGCACAAATGATTCTGAGAGCTCTAAGCTATTTCGGAATATTTATTCACATTCGTATATTTACAACGTATGCTTTCAAAAGTCGCTATCAATCGAGTTATTCTCACATTTTCTGTGAGACGTTCCTTTATTGAAATGAAATCGACTAGAAATTGGACTAATTATGTAATCGGGAACCTATCAGTCACGATTCTATGGATTTCGCGTTACTGCTGTATTCATTTCGCAGCTGACATTTGCTACTCGATCGTCTCTCCAAGGATATGAGGGCGACAGTGGACTTGCAGTAGAGTCTGGGCGTCCGTATCTGTGGATCGCGAGTTCGGAATTCAGTTCCACCTCTGATATGCCGTGTATGGCGGTCTGGTGCTGTTTTAAACCTTTCGTCTGGCGCCCTCACACAAGTCTGCCATGGAAGTCATTTGAGCTGGTAGATGTTATAACATCAGCTGCTGAACTAATGGTTAAATGTCTGAAATTAGTATCTCATTCGTGAGCATCTAGCGGGTCTATCTCTTCACAGATTTGTGGATAGCGACTAGAATTATATTAATTTACATAAAAAGTGACCGTAAAAAATAATGGTAAAGGGTGAAACAAAAAACTTTACTGGTACTGACACATGGCTTCCATCAAAATGTATTGTAGTCTGCCTGATCGGATATCCAGAGTATTATAATTTGAAGCAGATAAAACAATAGCTTCAACATCCATGCCATATGATAGAGTGAGAAAAGTCTAGTTACTTTCTCGTATAGGAAGTATACAAAGAGAAAGTATTGTAATCGTCAAAAAATTCGAACTCGAGATTTTGACGAATCTCCACGTTTTTTACCTCCCTGAGTCCGAAAAACCTAATTTTATAATTATGTCTGTCTGTGATCACGATAACTCGAAAACTATTAGAGCTACGGGGGCGAAATTTGGTATATGATCTTTACATAATTTGTAGGTTTCTATCAATTTTGGACCAAATCCGTCTACGGGAATTCTGTGTGTGTGTGTGTCTGTTCATCTATAACTCAAAAACTTAAATAGCTAGATGTATAAAATTTGGTACACATTTCTTTCATCAGAAATGTAGGTCCGTATAAAATTTTGGACCAAATCCTGTCAAAGGATTGATTGTTTGTCGAACTGTATAATCGCATACTTGTAAAAGTTATATCTCCTAAACCCTTTGGCTTAGATAAATAAAAATTGGCATGACGGTTGCTAACATTAATTATAGATTTGTGCCCGAATTTCGTTTCAATCGGTTGAAAAAAAGGTGTTCAAATTGCACATTTCATGTTTTTACTTGCGTACTGGAAGCAATCTCTGCGCATGCGCAAGCTATTCAGCGATAGCGAACGAGGTCAATTTCTCCTGTTTTGTTTCCCGCACGCCCTCGCATTAGCGGAGCTTGCTAGAGTGTGATAGAAAATACATATTGCTAAGTTTTAATACTTATGCATCTCTTTGAACTTGATTCTTCACTTAAATATTTTACAATCATCATAATCTACAATGAAAAGCCTTATGATAGTCATTGCATTCTGGGTTACAGTAGGTTCGAATTTTTTATCCACGCAGGGGGAGGGGAAATGACAAATTTTTGAGAAGTATACGAGAAAGTTTAGGGGAAGATTCTATGGAAAGAACAGAAATTTATGACACAAATATAGACTACAAGAATCATAACTAATACACTACAAAACGCGCGTACATTTCTTTCACAATTTATCATTTCCTGATTCGATATTCATTTTATGTTTCAAAACCAGAGTTCAAATCTCTCTCTTTAAATCAAGTAGACAAATTGCTCTCATCTCCGCAGGCAATTGAATGGCATCGACTCCGCGGTCAAGGGACGCATATCGATTTGTCCGGGTACAGAGTAAGTAATGACCGTTTCCTCTCTGAGGGGAAATTGAGTTAAGAACGATTGACATCATCTCGCTGGGCGGTTACGGATCGTTGGCTAATTGATAGCAGGTTTAGCCACAGGAAGCGTCCGAGTCCCATGTCGCGGAGGCTACAGTACTAAGGTTTCTGACCATTGATTTCCTCAATCCTGTGATTGCTACTCTCTTTCCTTTACTTCTGCCCCTTTTCCAAGGACAGTTTAGGGATGGTAGTTCGAAAACAATGACCATCAGTAGAAGTAATTTAACTTTCTTTCGTATGGAGGGGTGTAGGTTCTGTACCAGCAGATTTTTTTCCCTTTTGTCTCCTTCGAGCAGGGTCAAATGCTATACTATTGACATTTCTCGATATGCTACTTCGAGGAACATGAAAGCTGATGCAGATATTTTGACAATAGGTTTTGGCTGTAGTTTGGCCATAAATGAGGATAATAGTTTACAAAAACAAAAATCCAGGGGTTACATAAAACCAAGTGAAGGTCTTATGAGTGTGTTGTGACGTCACGCTAATTCATTATTCACTCTAAATCGCATCATTGGTGATAGTTTTTGTTTTTCGTAAAATGGTTGATGAAGTAATACGCCAAAAGATTCGCAAAAGTCGACGGGATAATGTGTATTTACTCATTTTCCTTACGGGCGGTATAAATATTGTACCATTAGCTTTATCCCTAAATCATGTCTACACAGAGGTAGTTGCTGGCTTCAATGGGAGACCACGTGACTCCAACGAAATCCCATTACCAGCAACAAAGCGTCAGTGGACAAACTAACGTCAATGACATACCCAGAAGAAGAATAGGGAAAAAAAGAGACAACGATAAGTCGTTGTCCAATCCGCATTCCTACTGACCAGGCCATGGTACCAAATTTCTGGTAATGTTTAAGCCGCTGGTTTCAGATTGTGAACTGGCCACGAGATTTTACTGGAATCCATTGTAGCCAGCAATTGTGCCTGTTTTGTGGGGAGTTAATATACTGTACTATTAGGCCATCATGATTTGCCTTACCTTGCTGTGCTAATCTATTGTGTCACTAATTAACATGTAGACATTACTACCCCTAGTCCGAATGTATCAAAACATGCGTGACGGATAGATTGATACTGATGACGGTAAACAAAAATAGGCAATACCACAGGCGGTTTAAAATGACTACAGATCTTATCTTTTAATGGCTTATATAGGCGCATTCCTATTTATCCGTAAAAATTCTCTCGTTTTAAGAGACCTCAGATTATCTGAGCTGTAATCTAAAGTTTATTCTATTAGTTTCAATTTCAGCTCATGACTAATCCGCAGTTGTTTAGCGACCAGGGGGAAAGGGGGTATTGATACCCCGGGCGCCAGATTTAGGGGGCGTCATAGAGTCAAAACATTACTGAGTTTGTATTATTTTTACAGCAAAATATGACGAGGGACTTGAAAATAAACCATGTCCCGGGCAGCGTTTACGCTTGCTAGGCCACTGATGACGACTAGAGTAAAACAATCTTATTATGATCTTAGCGCCATTGACCCTCGCTACGCCACTGGTCACGTTGACAAAGCGTTAATGCATGTATGTCACCTTTTAAAGTCAAATACGATAAGGGGGCGAAAATACCATGCCCGGGCACCGTTTAAATATGTTAAAATACTGAGGGTGACGGGGTGGGGGAGAAAAATCATATTATGACCCAGGTACCACACGCCACTGCTAATCAGCCGGTCCTCTAATCATCCTCATGATCTTTATGTTCTTATTTTGGAATGGTTACATTTATTGTTAGTGAGGGTAGACAAGTACACTTCAAAGGTACTCAAAGTAGTATCTCGGTTAGCTCAAAGGTCCCATATCCTGTCTTTCAATGAATTGAATAAAAGAGAAACGCTTTCATTTTACTTCATCAGTATTCCCCTTTGTAAAGGACGAGATTGAATGTACTCGTAATTTAACTGTTAAATATCTTTCGCTCAGGAAAATCCTTTTTTTTACTTTCTCGTATACGAAGTATACAAAGAGAAAGTATTGTAATCGTCAAAAAATTCGAGCTCGAGATTTTGACGAATCTCCACGTTTTAGACCTCCCTGAGTCCGAAAAACACAATTTTGGAATTATGTCTGTCTGTGAACACGATAACTCGAAAAATATTAGAGCTACGGGGATGAAATTTGGTATGTGGTCTTTAAACATAATTTGTAGGTTTCTATCAAATTTTGGACAAAATCCGTCAACGGGAAGTCTGTCTGTCTGTATGCCCGAAGTCATGTGAACACCATAACTCAAAAACTTGAATAGCTAGATGGATAAAATTTCATACACAGTTTTATCGTCATGAATGTAGGTCCGTATAAGAATTTGTGACAAATCCGTCAACGGGTGGACTGTCTGTCGGTCTGTATAATCGCATACTTGTATCTCATAAGCCCTTTCACTTAGATAAATAAAACTTGATATCGCGGATGCTAACATTCATTATAGATCTGTGCCCAATTTTCATCTCAATCGGTTAAAAAACAGGTGTTCAAATTGCATATTTAGTTCAAAATGCACATTACGACTGTGTGTTAGCGAGCGTTCCGCTTATTTTACTTAAGTTAGTATGGTTGGCGTTTGACCTTGGCGGAAATTGTAGCGAGCCGCAAACACGCGTTTCGGAAATTATGGCAATCCCCAAAACGAGACTTCGTTTTGACATTCTCCAGATGGACTCCTGTGATTAACCAGAGGTGTAGTGACATGTTGTGCGAGATCTATAGTAAGATTTCGCACTCAAAAACGTTCAATAAAATTGTGGTACCTCAGCGCGCGTAAAAATTGCGGACATACGCAATTTTTTTGCAAAATATTAAGTTTTGGGGAATTCATAAATTTATATGTTTCATTGTAAATCACCATTCATAATTTTTTTATCAAAATAACCAGGCCTTGGGTAAATACCCCAAAAATATTTACCTACCGGCTGGGTGTTTACCCACCCCAGATTACTGGTCGTATGCGAGAAAGTTTCGGGGAGGTCACTCCCGCTGGTTGCTTTCCAAAAAAAAAATATTGCATAGATATGTTTGTTTCTGCTTTTTAAATGTTGCATAAATGTGTTTATTTTAAAATGTCTCATGAATTTAAAAAAAAGACAAATTAAAAAATATCTTTTAGTTTTAACAATTTTGGATATTTTTTAAACTACTGTTTTGCAAAATTCAGCGCTTTTTATACCTATAGAAAATTGCTTCAGGGTGTCGGAACCCTTATACCGACAATGTTAAACTGGCCATTTCGATGCACCTATTCTCAAAATATGTTTTAGTTATTTAGTTGCATGTTTTAAATTTTTTATACAAGTAAAATACACCTTTGTCATTATACTGAATGTAGCTTTTTTTAAAAAAAAAATCAAAAATTTATTTTTTACAAATATTTTGTGTCAAAATAGGATGGAATTTCACGATGACTAATTAAATATTTTGTAACTTTATAAAAAATTAAAAATTAAACAAAAGATACATTCAATAAAATGACAAATGTGTACTTTACTTGTATAAAAAATTTCAAATATGCAACTATAACAAATTTTGGGAAAAGGTGCATCGAAATGGCCAGTTTAACATTGTCGGTATAAGGGTTCCGACACCCCTTAATACATCTTCATTTTCATAACTCAGAATAGAGTATGATATTTAGCTTCGTTGCAAAGTAAAAGCCTCATAGCATCTTCTACATTCAGTGAAAAGTGTTCAATTCCAGGGCACCTCTCCGCTTGTCAGGCTTCCCTGCGTCCGAAAGAACCAGTTTTGGATTCATGGCTGTAAATCTGTAAAACGAACCTGTTCCTTTTAACCCTTTATTAATTTGAAACAAATATTTTAGCACCATAATCATGATTTTATATCCCACCATATGCTGTACTTTCACCGTACGTTTGGCGCAGCATGGCCAAATTTGGCACTTGCGCCAATAAATCCCAAATTAACCAACCCGTAAAACGGAAACTCAAAAATGCAACAAACTAAATAATTGACTTTTAGTACAAGGTCTTCATACAAAAATAGTGGATCTGTATCAAATGTCAGACGAAATCCGTCAAGGATAGACTGTCTGTTGGGCAACCCTATTCACTTACTGAGCTTCCTAAACCGCACATAAAAGGCCTCCTCCGGAAGAGCATGCTTGAGGGATGGCAAAACCTCGTGGAAGAATGGCGATACAGGAGGAAATTCTATAACATCATGCCCTCAGTTAGTCTCCGTCCCACTAACTGGATTGGAGAAGATGTTATCTTCTTCTCTCAACATGGCCCTGCCTACCTCAAAAGGTTACACCTGTCTGACAGCGATTATTGCAGTTGTGGTGGAATTGGCACGACACTTCGCTATGCCACGGAGTGCATTTTCACAATGTCTTGGCAAATGAGGAAGCCAGTGCCACACTTCGAACAAGAATGGCTGAAAAGTGTCGCCGATAACCTGTCTCCAAGCATAAAATTCGTATGACTATCAAATTCATAAGCGAAAACAGAGATCTTTTCCGTCCTCCCTAGCCTTCAACTTTCCAGCGAGCTGAACCAACATGCACAAATTACCGGACATTCCACCCCCTTTCAAAAAAAAAAAAAAAGGGTAAAACGACATCTAAAGAAAAGAAGACTATTACGAACTAATAGTGTAAAAGTGAAAATGCCTGTGTTGTACTTAGTGTAAATATTTCTTGCTTTCTTTTTGTTTGTTTTGTTTTTCTTTTTTTCATAAATAAAATTCCCGTGTCTTGCCCATCAAACCGTTCTGTGACCGGTCTGGTCACGGGCTCGGGGGTAAGAGAAGGCGTTCTGTTCTGTCATGTGCATGTGAACATAATAAGAAAACAACAAGCAAGATAGGGTAAGGTGGCTCAAGTCGTACCACAGCCTAAGTCGTACCTATTCCATTCTGACTTTGTTTTCGTCGAATCAATAACGCTGACGGCAGTGTGATGTCTACTAGCATCGTCGATGCTAATTCCATTATTCAAGAACGCAGCTTCCATGCGTTACAACCTAGCCTCGAAGGAAAATAAGTTTTCGGTAGTTTTCTTATAGTTTTTGTGCATATTTCGTAAGACGTACAACAATAATATTATTAGTAACATTTTATTATTTCTTCGGGTATCATTCTGTGCTATTTGAATAGTTGCTTTTATGCGATAATGACGCTCTGGTTCAATTCATTATTTTATGATGCTTACTTAAAATTTTACACTAATCGTAACACAAACGAGGCTTAAATCGTACCAGTTACTCCTTAAGTATCTCTTGCACTTCTAAACATACGTATCATTTATAGAAAGAGAACATTGTTCTTTTTAATATGTAATGTTAAATGTGCTTTTTCTAATTTTTAGGCAGGGTCCATAAACGTGGCAAAACGTACCGATAAGACTTAGAGAAAAGAGGATATAGACGAGGCGTTATGAAAAATACCCAGTGGTGATATGGGCTTCTCCTAAACCGAAATGCGATGTCACCTTCTACAACTAAATTAACATTATGAATTTGTAAAACCGAATGAGTTGACCGAGGATTAAGTCAAGACCGAATAGTTTACTCAAATAATAGTAATACAAGGGGTTTTTGCTCCACTTCCTTCCAAGTTACGACTTAGGGCTTAGGTGGTACGCCTTAAGAACCGGTTTCCTTAGCCGTACCGATGTTATTACTTTAAGATTTGTTTATTTCATTCCACATAGTACGTGTATTTTGAACTTTCTTGTAATAAATAGCTGCAATAGTCATAGAAGTTGTGAATAATGTAAAATTTAATCCTTCATTTAGTAAAACCTGAAATTTGTGGACTTTTTTCCTTAGGGAGTACGACTTAAGCAAACTTACTTACCCTAAATGGAATGGTGTTGATAACAAATCAAACTGTCAACAGGAAAAGGTCCAAAACGTTTACTCGTATCTCTTCGTTTACAAGGAAGCTAAACTCAAAAGGCGTTGTTTTATGCAGGTAAGAATATATTAGAGAGTGGAGACGATAAATCTCTATCTTGTTTTAGGATACAAATTTGAAACTGATCAAGATTATTGATGTTCCCATTAATTTTAGAACGAAATATGCAGCAGATAAGTTCACTTTAATTTCAACCTTCTCTTCAGAAACCTTAGCAGAAATTTCCAGAAAGTGGGATGAATGGTAATTCACGCAATGTGCATTCTCAATTGCAATATATATAATAGCGGCGCTTACGGCGGATATTCGAAATCCATCCGTATGCTTAATTGCGAAGCTTTAATTTGAAATTAAATTTGAAAAATCAATAGCGGATTTGATTAACCTTCTGGCCCTGGGCAACGCAGACATCACGTTTTAATTATTTGAAGCAGCTTAGTGACAATGCTGTTGTAGAGTTGCACATAAATATCAATTTACTTCGTTTCAGAAGTATTTGGACTTATTCGCATGCGTTGCATGCAATTAAAGTAGTAAAGTCTTATAATAGTAAAGTTTATGTAGAAAAATGTAACAAAACTGTTTCATTGTCATCATCTTATTAATGCAAACACATACACACAGTATCGTACATTGCAATATTATTTCTACGTTGGAAATGTG
>BGPR01031433.1:0-18049 GCA_013235015.1 Araneus ventricosus | reverse complement strand
CTTTTAATGGAATGTTTTGACAGATTGCTCCATATTATTTTTATCAGTATACGTGTCTTTAGCCGCTACAAAATGGTGGCTGGCATTTCATTTCAGCACTCTTTCTTTCTTTTAACCATATATTTTGTATTTATTCATTTGTAAAAAGGTAACTTTTTATGATTTTGTTTCGTCAATGAAAATATTCTTAATCTGTCGGATTAATGGCAGGTTTTGGTTATTAAAATGCAATTTGGTGGAGGGAAATGATTCACATTTATTGCTCAAGAACATATTATTACCTGTAAGTAATGGAATTTTCCGTTTATTGGAGCATTTTTTTGCTATGAATTAGCCATTACAAAGAGTAGAATTAGTTTTTGTCATAAAATGCCAGATTTATTATATCATAAGGGAAAGGACTATTTAGAGATAAGAAATCTATTCGAATAATTTTACTCCTTTAATAGAGACGATGTTATTTTCCTTTTTTGCATTTAAGACCGAATTTAAAATTAATTACATATTTAATTTGTAGAGAAAAAAAACAACTAAAGCCAACGTCTTGATTAAAATATTCTTACATGAATAATGTACTTTGACCTCGGCTCTGAAATATTTATTGTTTCGTGTTTTTAAAATCCATGTTCAAACTATAGAAAACTGAGCCTAGTTTAATACATGATTAGTATTTGTTATACAGTTTTTAATCTTTTATTATTTACTTAATGATCGTTTCAAAATGCCAAAACTAGCACTTTTGGACGTCGAAAAGGGGCGACAGTTTTCTGTTAGGTCGTGGACGTAGTAGAAGGCAAATATCGCCCCCACTCCCTCCACTCTTCACTTCGTCCTTATTTTGGTGAAATCAACCACGCCTGGCTCATGCGCAAAAGCGCAGAGGGTTTGGGAATCAGAGAATCATCAGTACATAGAGAATAATGATTCGTGCTTGCTTAACTTTTGTTTCCTAATTGCTGGAGAGAGAGGAGAGTTGGAGAGAGAGAGGAGAGTCAGATAGAGAGAGGAGGCTAACTTAATATATTCACATAAATGATTATCTTTCTTTATGTGATTCATAGGTATTTGAGGTCGTTATCGAAGTTGTATTCCCCCCAAAAACTAAGTTCATTATTTAACAGTATAACAGAAAACCTTCGATTAATCGTCATTCGTTTAACCGACAGTTTCTGTTATCCGTCATCGTCAAAAAAGAGTTAACGTAGGATTTTAAACATAGGTTTACAGTATTACAATAATTTTCTGTACATTACTACTCTTATATTGAAGTTTATATTGATCGTTTTGTAAGGTTAAATACAATTTGTATGTATTATTCACTGTTGAATGTTTAATTTTCATTTCCGATTCAAGCCAGTAGTGAAATAATGTTACTGTACATATGCGTTCAGAGATTTCTGTTATCCGTCTATTCGGTTATCCGTCGCATCCCTAGTTCGAACGGTGACGGTTAATTGAAGTTTAACTGTATCTGCTTTCTGTGAGACGGCGTGAGAACGAAATCTTTCTCGTCTTCAGCAATTTTCAGTTGGTCCCCTAAATGCCCTCGTGACCGAATCTCCATTGTGAAATGTGTACGAGACACAACTGTACGTTACGCGATTCTTCATAATTGATTGTAAGCTATTGTATCCATTTTAACTGAAACGCTTTTAAATTTAACGAATGTTGCTTAAGTTTTGTAGACCAGTGTAATAAAAAATATATTACAGAAGATGAGGAAAATCTTAAAAACTATTAAACAGTACACTTTGTGAAAGCAGGTGAAAAGGCATATTAATTATCTCGACGCAGTAGTAAACACTCATAATTTCTGACTGAACTAAGCATAACTACTGTAATTAAACATAGCTTTCAGTATTGAAGCTTACATTACTTTCACAATTAACCAGTAATAAATAAACATGAATGCAGCGCCAATTAATTCAATAAAATTAATTGATGATGTGATTAAATTCCTTAAAAATCAATTTTTAACTTTTTGTATCCCCTATTCGTATTTATAATTCTTTTATTAAGCTACCTTTATGTGTTTCTCATGAATGCAATTGAAAGTAATAGTAGAAACCAAATGTTAATTTAACTAGCATTAATTATAATGCAAAGAAATTTGAAGACATTGTCTGAACGCCTGTATAAATCAAACTGAAATTAAATACAGAAGCGAAAAAAATGAATCAAGTGTCTAAAAGAGTATTAAAATGCGATTAAATTGCTGTTGCATAATTACAGTCGGAACTTTTAAAATCATTCTTCTGTTAAAAGTAATAAAGAAAAGCTTTCCCTTGTAGAAAAGGATAAAAAAGTTTTATTAATTTAACGAAAAAATTACAATTGCTGTTTTTTTTTCAATTTCTAAGTGTTAGTCATCAAAGAGTGAAATTGCTTGCATTAAAAAATTTTCGGCTTATTTACCCTGGCATTTTTAATTCAAATAAATTGCTTTTATCGCTTTAGACACTCTATAAAATTATATGTCAAGATTTTAGGCTTTTCTTTTGAACTGCATAACTATATATTTTATTAATTGCACTAATAATTAAAATATTAGTTACGTTAATTAAGTGTTAATTGTCTCTGACTGTAGGATAATTAGCCCCTTAAAGTGATTACAAGTATAGTTGGTGTGCAGATAAAAGTAACAAAGTCAAAAGAAAAAAATGTTTTATTGTGTGTTTTCTTTAATTTTATAATACTATCTCTGTAACCGAAAAAAATTATTTATATCAATATATCGTCAGTATACAATATATGCTGCACTTATACGCACAACGTTTTTTTACCGAGCTGGCATTTTTAACAAACAAGGACACATTAGCTCGATTTCTTTTTTCTTTCCGATTTTTTTCCCTTTCTTTTTGCTTGGCCACTTTTAGCTGTATACCGACGATTTACAAAAAAGGGAAAAGTTTATCAGAGATTATGAAAATAGTGATAGTTACAACAAAAGTGGTTATTTGAATATTGCAGATTTAAACAATACAACCCTCTACGAATAATAATGAACAAAATTTGCATTGTTTATATTAAAACAGTAGAAACTAAGAGAAGAAATAAATAAACAGACATGACACAGGCTTGGAACAAAAAAAGCTGATCTTCATAAATACGGTATCGTGTCAAACGTAAGCACCAAGAAGTAAAATAAGCATTATTAATTGAACAATAAATGGATAAATTTAAACAAAAAATGCTTGAGATATTAAAAATATTTTAGAATTATTATTTAAAAGAAAATTAATGGGTGAAAAATGAATTCGCAAAAAGTTGTTAAAATAAAAACTATGCTTAAAATTATCTCACTAAAAAATATGGCCATGTAAAAACTTTTTTTGATTATACATAATTATTAAAACTTTTCTTTCTCATTTTTTGAGCTAACAGTTCAAGCTTTCTTTTATGCTTCGGTCTGCTATTTTCCTCCATTTTTTAAATTTTGCTTTCTTTCTTTGATTGAGGGTTTTTCTTTATTTTTTTCTCATTGCTATTTTCTTACTATCAAGTTCCTCTTAGTACCATTTGCCTGATAACCTAAAATTTTTGCACATGTTACTATCAGTAGCATCACGTAAAAAATCTTTTTTCTAAAATATTCAACAGCAAACTGCTCTTTGCTCATCATTTTGTATTTAACACTCTAAATTGAAGAATATGTTTCAATATACATTCTTCCTGATCTTTCATCTATCAAATCTGACATTATTTTGAATGTCCACACGGCGGGTAGTTTTTGTTTGCGTGCTTCTCACGCATATGCGTACGCCTTTGCGTGAGCACACCTCCCCCTCCCCCCAACACATTAACAAAAATTTTAATGCAGATTTGCATCGATCCCAAGAATGATTAAATTCGATGCCGAAAAAGCGGAAAAGTGTCATGTCTGAATATACTAAACCTACAATAAATGTCACCTCATCCTCTGCGGAATATTTTTATGGCTCATTTTGTGACAACGGAGATTAACGCTATACTTCTTTAGCATTTACGAAACAAATTAAGAGGGGTAGTTTCTGTAGAGCACCACAGTGATCTCAATGCTGGAAGTAAGGGAAAATAAATGTCTCGTCACCCTGATTCTTCTTCCTCTTTGCTTGCTCTCAGGAGATAACGGCTTTGAACAGTGAAGACAAAAAACATTGCATGAGGTGTTTTTTTCCTGCAGAATCTTGCTTAGGTGTTATAGAAATAAGTATATCCTATACGAACCATAAGAACATAGAATAAATGCATTGACCATAACATACACTCGTGGACAAATGCTAAGAACAATTTTTAAGATGCGAAAAATTTAATAGGAATACAATGGTTCGCAATCAGTTGCGGAGAATCGTGGGACATACAATCGTCGAGACTCACGTTTTTCAGTGAAGATTCGGTCACTAGAACATTTAGGGGACAGTACACAAATTGATGAAAACGAAAACAATTTTGGCTCACCCCGTTTCACAGCAAGCTGATAATGAGTTAAAACTTTCACCAATGGCATTGTTTGATGTGCATAATGTTTATATGCAATTTCGTAAAATAGCAAAAATATTCGTAAAGATATAAAGATTTCTTTTTAAAAAATCCCTAATTTTTCCGCATGTTTTTTGCTTATAACATGCAGAGTTTTCAACTAAATTGTACGAAACTCACAGAATCTTTGACAATATGTAAAAGCAGTTTTGTATAAAAAATTGATTAAAATAGTTTGAATTTTACAGGAAATAAGAGTATTTTTAGTAAAACGTTTTTACTGCTTATGTTTGAAATGTAGCTATTTTTTTTCATAACTTCAAAGCCAGATATATTGGACAAATTATATAAAAATCCCAGTTCACTGTTGTAAATATTCAGAAAGATATTGGCATTTCAACGAAGTGAATTTCAATACACTCTAAGAGAAGCTAAATGATAAGGGTCCATGCACAAACTTAAATTTATTAAACTTGAATCTTTGACATCCTGTGTCTCCTCTATTTTCTTGGCATCAGGAGAGAACACGACAATAGTTGAAATTCCAAACGGAGATAAACCTATTACTCTAATTTCCGCGCACTCTTCCCCAGCTTCCAATCTAGAGGAAATGATCAAATAACTTAAAGAAGCCCTCTCTAAATTGCAAGATTAAAATGTAATCATAGCCGCTGTTATGAATGCACACTCGGTCCGTTGGGGTTGCAGAAATAACAACAATAGAGGATACCAAGTGGAGAATTTTATAGCTGAAGAAAACCTTCAACTTCTAAATTCACCAGCTGCATAACCAACTTTCCAGCGTTGTAACGCGGAAGGTTGGCCTGATCTAACTTTGGCATCTAACCCAACCTTAGCAAACATGTGCGACTGGGAAGTCATGGGAAACAAATCCTTCAGTGATCATAATTTCATTAAAATCGTTATCAAATCAGAAACACCAATCCTCTCTTATCTCAGATTCAAAACGAAGTTTGGAGGCCACAAAAAGTTCAAGATTCATTTAAAAGCAAAGATCCATAAGTTACTGGAAATCATTCATAATTCAGACACAAGAAAAGATCTCGATGGCACCACAGAGAAACTTCAACTGGAAATTTTGGATTCCTGTCTGCATACTTACAAGATAAGGAAAATACCAACAACAACAAATATCTCGTGGTGGAATCAAAGCCTGGAAATTAAGAAGAAAGAACTAAACGCACTGAGGAGGCTTGTTAAAAAGAAAACAGGAGAAACCCACGAACACTACCAAAAAATGTACTCAGAAAAGAGAGCGACCTACAAAAAAGAAATCCTACATGCCAAGAGAAGCGCTTGGAGAAAATTCTGCTCGAAAGCAAGTTACCCCTGTGGAGCCCCATTTAAATCAACGATGTACCTCCATAAGTAATTTTTAATTTGCTCGGAAACCCCTTTTCCGGAAATGCAAAAGCTTCTGCAGGAAAGATACTGCAACAACTTTATCCCGAAGCTGCAGGAGAACAAACTGATATGTCATACACCCCTACATATTCTGATGAAAGATTCACAGCAAAATAGAAATCGATAATATTCTCAAAATATTCTCCAAATTCAAAGCCCCTGGATTTGAAGGAATTGACTCAGTAATTGTGTCGAATATCCACACCAAATTTCCTAAACTTCTGACTACATTCATGAATAAATGCCTAGATCTGAAAAAGTTCCCAACGCCTTTCAAAACAGGACTGATAGTTATCTTCCACAAAAAAGGAAAGGAAAATAATAGTATAAACTCTTACAGACCGATCTCCTTCCTTCCGATTCTAGAATATGTGTGAATGAATGTGCTTCATCCTCAATAGTTTGGTTTTAGAGAAGGCAAATCAATTAATCACGCTCTACGGAAGTTGTTGGATGTCATCGAAGATGCCAAGAAACGAGAACACTGCTTCATAGTTATTTCACTAGATATCCAAGGCGCGTTTGATAACTCAAAATAGGGCATAATAAGAACAGGATTAAGAAAGTTTTACACTAAATCCAACATTTCAGAAACTTTAGAAGACATCCTATCAAATCGCAAAGTGGCAATCCAAATTAGTGATGGATTAAACAAACGCAAGACCGTCCATAAGGATCTTGCACATCTTCTCTTTTCTGGGATATTGTCGCAGATGAAATATTGAAAACAGATTGGCTTAAGGAAATTCATTTACAGGCATTCGCTGATGATTTCGCTTTTGGCATCAGTGGGAGAGCCGGGAACTGGAACAGCACACCAGTTTTGCCCCCGAAACTTTTAAAGTTTGGACAAACAAAAATCAATTTAATATATCAATAGAAAAATCACAATATTTGTTAATAGATAAACTTACTAGGGGTCCGGCCGTCAGATGGAACTCCTAACCAGAAATAAGAACAACATCTCTAAAATACCTGGGAGTTATATTAGATGAAAATTTAAATTGGATTTCACACATTCAAGAGCAAAGGGCTAAAGCAGTTAGCCAATACCAAGAACTCTGCATTTATAGCAGGACAAAGATGGGGGTACAAAAGAATTCAAATGGATACTCTACCAAACAGTTACAGAGAGGATGCTCCTTTATGGGGGCTATGCTTCGGCCCTCTCTGCTTCTCTCAGATTGGAAAATAAATTCGCCTCAATACAATGGATCTTCCTTGTTTACAATATCGGCGCTTACAGAACCACTCAAACAGCAGCTTTGCAAACTATTACAGGTATCATGCCATTACATCTTAAGCACAACAAGAAGCTATATACATCAACGGCACGTGTCTGAGAAAGGAAATTGAATTTAATGGTCTCTCCTATTCGAAAAAGTATTATGAAGAAAAAATCAAGAGCCTAACCACCCATCATTCATTATGTAATATGATAAATCATCTATCAACAGCAGAGCCCGACAGAGAAGACAACACCCTCGTGTTCTTTACAGATAGTTTCAAAACAGAAATGGGAACAGGATGCTCTTATTGCGCATTTGAAAACGGCATCAAAGTCCTGGAATGTAAAGGAAAATTAGAAAGATTCCACACAGTGTTTCAGACCGAATTGGTAGGACAGAAAGAAGCGATCATCTGGTTAGGTGGATCAAAGCCCATGTTGGCTACCAGGGTAATGAAGAAGCCGATACTCTCGCCAAAAAAGCCATCACAGAAGGCGTTGTGGTGAAAGCTCTAAAGCTCTAATCCTCGATGTGAACTTAAACAACATTTGCAAGAACTGTTTTTAAAAATAATGGCAAAATCTTTTTTGGATAATGGAAACACTGGACATTATGTTCATAGAGTGCTCAAAACATTTAATCTAAAATCAGTATTTTGGACACGTGAAGAAATTATGTTTGTCCCAGGACAAGGACCATTCCCTTCGCTCCTTCATAGCTTCCATTTATCGGATAGTGACTCTTGTGCCTGCGGAGAAGTCGGCGATCCCATCCACTATGCGACATCTTGCCCATTGACTCTCCCTCGGCATATTAGGAAATCTTCTACTTCACTGAAAAGTCTGTGGTACCAAAGAGTTCTTAAGACTCTGAATTCACGAAAAAGAATAATATACATGATTAAATTCATAATAGGCAATGAAAATATAATCCGAGAGGAATAATTGACCAACTGCCTTTGAACAATAATTCTAACTTATCTTGCATTTCATACACTGAACATACCAAATCCTTCCTTTCCCATAATTCTTTAATAGTCATCTCCCTCATCCTTGCATTCGACACTTAACACGCAATGGTTCCCCATCTTTACTAAGTTACTCAACAACCTGTGCATTGATGTAAGCTTCTTCATGTTGTTCGTCATCATTTTTATTCATCATTATTCTTTTCATTCACACCGTGATAATCAAGACATTATGTATATTCCTTTATTTTGTTGTCAATTCTATATGTAATCATCAGCTTTGTAATTTTTTCGGTTGCTGTTATTCTGTTGTTGTTGATTTTTTTTTTCTTTTTTTGCAACTCAATAAAGTTCACCTACATCTATACCAAACCGGATAGGAGGCACATGAGCTCTAGAGACGGCGGCGTGATGCAAAAATGTTAAAACATCAAACGCCGTTATTAACCACTCCTACTTTAGTCTTTGAAGTATATTATTAGCTCAACGCAATGATGACCAAAGTTCCGTCGATGAATTATCGAAATTCGCGAATGGCTGCTTATCGAAACGAAGGTGAACTGAGAGGATCGTGATACATCGTGGGACATGATGCATCGCGAGCAGCGATTCATCTCCATGATATTAATCTCTTTATATGTTTTTTAAATCGGTATCGAAAAATCGATTTTTTTTTTCGAAATATCGATTTTTTTCGATAATTCGAAAATCGGCACACTCCAGCACTTGTGACATGAAAACAACTTGAAAATCTTTGCACGAAAGAAGAAGTCAAATTGGTTTGTCTTCAGTTTTTTCTCCATTTACTCTTTCGGGTAGGCATGGATTCCTTTCCTTTCCATCTCAAATGAAGTCGAAATTAACGTCTACTGCTTTCGTTAGAATAGATTTGATATTTTCCATAGAGATAGAACAACTATCACTTCCAACATTAGTTAGTTGCACGATCACTAAATTATTTCAGAAAAAGATGCCTTATTAGTTAAATATGAAAGCAAGGTAAGAAGAGAAAAATAGAAGACACGACTGGATACAGGACAAGATATGGGTCGGCCCATAGACATTAAATGTAGACATTATACCATCCTTGAGGAAAATACAGGAACTAAAATATACCGAAGAATAAGGGAAGAAGCTGGCGGGGAATATGGTCTCATCAGACGAGTGAAATCGGTAGTGATATAGCTAAAAAATTATTATGTTCCTGAAAGATACTGATATTGACATTAAGGAGCTGGAAACGATTGGTTGTGATGACGCGGCAACAAAGGCAGGGTGGAAAAATGGTGTTATCAGTTACATAGAAGGTAACTTTCAGCGCCTATGTCAATGTTTCATTTGCTTGCTTCACTTCAACGAGGTGCCATTCAAACATATATTTGAATACTTAAATGGAGAGACGATGGTACCAGCGTCATTCTCTGAGAAATTCGGAAAACAAATCGCTTATTGTAAGAGATTAACTGTTATAAATTTCGAGGCTATTCAGCTAGACGAAATCAATGTTTATAAAAGCTTGTTTATAAAAACCAACATTACCTTCCCCCATATCTAGCCCTAACAGATCCTGGACCTCTCAGACACTCCCGATGGCTGACATGTGCAAAATAGCTCGTACGGTTTTTCATTTCCCGAACGAGATCTGCAAACGGACTAAAGATACTTGTAAACTACATTCTGAAAATGTATGCTCCTGTCTGGTTTGTCATTAAGATATATCTGCCACTGAAATATTGTCCTAAACTTATTGCGTTTGTTGTTCAATTAGTGAGTCATTCGTCATATCGATCATCAATTCTGTGATTGATATAATCAAGTTCTTTTGTTACCCAGAGAACATGTTATTAGATATGAAAGTGGAGAGAGATAACATATACGAGAGATGGATAACAGGAGGGAAAGAAACTAAAATCCAAAACGGAAGACTCCCTCAATGAATTTTGATCTCACTGTCTACAGTCAAGCTTCCTTAGATTCAAATAGTGGGGCGGCGTTGTGGACAATATATAAGTTGCCGCCTTCTCCACTTATAGAAATCTTGACAACAGAGACTATTTAGTCAGTTCTACAAAGCAAAACTCTACTTAAGTTTGAATTTTTAAAAAAAATTTCTGTGCCCTACCTTCTGTTAAAAGGTGCACCAATCTAGTCACAGAGCCTGCAGAAAAAGAGTGCTAACCAAGAAACATAAAGAGCTAGAGAAATTTGCTCTCAATATCATTTTATCAAAAGAGAACGTATAAAATGACTGACGTTTACGAAGTATTCAGAAAGATGGCTTTTAAAAAATCATAATGCGTCTGTTTGCAAAACAGAAAAATCTTCAGTTTTTGAGATAAATTCTAAAACTTCAGGCCCTCTGCGCGAACTCAAAATGTTGCTCAATGTTTTCAAATATAAATTTTCTAGCATCAGGCAACTAAAATAAGGTACTTAGACGCTATTAGAAACCGAAAACTGTAACTTGCTTAATTTTAGCGTAAAGGTAAATTTTACAGTTTCTTGTCATTTTTTCCGAACTGTAAGCACTTCGCGAACTGAAGACTCAAATTAATTTTTTTTCAATATTTTTACATTGATTAGCATGTTAATACAAAACTTTTTGGTACTATTAGAATTTAATACTCGAAAATTAGACTTTTTCGACCCAGCCGAGTGCACACGCACGTTTATATCAGAATGTACGTACTAGAATTGTAGAGCAATAAGCGTTTGCTTTGTAGTTCAACATATATTTTAGTTTATGTTTACTATGACAAAATTTAAGAGCCATGTTGAACATTTCATAGCTGATCTCTTCTCCGACGGCATTTTCACATAAACCGCTGACTTCTATAGGTGATGCATAAGTTTTTTTCTGATACATTGGCTATTTATTATAATTTATGAGTAATAAGAATACAAATACAAATTTTGCATGAGCATGTAACATTTCAGTGCAGTAAGTTTTGAAATATTTTAAAAACGACTCGGATTAAAAGAATAAATATTTATTCTTCCAAGAAATTGAAAATTCTTTATATAGTACTTCAAAAGAACACTACAGTTCCAATTTTGAAATATCTTGCTTAGAATATTTATTTCATTTAGTATGTCGGGCCAAATGACCAAACTCAATAAAAATTTGAATAAAGTTTGTTTTCTATTGATTAGATTTCGAATTTTGCTTTCATGTCACTGGTATGTTCATAAAGGTATTTCAAAGCTAAATAAATGTGTTGTGCATGCTAGCTCACAGATTTTACACTTTCGAGGGTACATGACAACGCAGTTTTTGGCAGCTGTTTTGGAGTAAGATATTTGACAGTCTCTTTTAATATAGAACAGCGTATCACAGAATCTGCAAACATAGTATGCACGTTTTCTAAAGTCACAAAAAATTAATTTGCAAGAGAAAATGCTTTTGAAACGTATCCTAGAACTAAGTTAAAATTATGACTACCGCAGTGTATACAGGTGTCTCAAAAAAAGTGGAAAAAGCATTTATTTACCGTTTTGTTCTCAGACTTGTCCTTCAGTTATTCAAACATCTGGATATACTTTTCCAATGCTTTAATTAGTGAGAATCCGTAGTCCTCTTTGTGCTTCATTGTTTATCTGTCCCGAAAGCAACAGACAAGTGTTTGAATTATGAGCACCTCCTAAGCTTTCTCTTTGGTGAAAGGACCTCCTGAATAATTAGCTGCCAAAGTATTATTTACTTTCGAAACAAGGGAGCGAATAAATGCCGAATGGCCACCCTAACAATGATTTATGTCAAGCACCACTCGGATAAGAGACAGTTGTTCCGTGCTCCAAAAATGGACTCTGTTTTCAATCACATGACTCAAAAGAATGTGATTTTAGAGTTTGATTAAAATTTTGTGCTTGTATTGAATACGAAATATTGGCTGCTTTTGTAAATCAGATTATGGATTAAAAATTATAATTATTTATTTTTGTGTTTCATATTGTATTGTATACAGATGCTACGTAATCTGGTTGAAGCTGGATTTCAACTAGATATTAGGGATGGCGGTTATTGAAAAAAAAAACCGGTTTTAGGTTAAACCGTTTTTTTTCCATCTGCGGCTTAACCTGGCAGGTTTTAAACTGGTCAAAATAACCGGGTTTAAAAAAACGGTTTTCGGTTGTTTTTTTAAAAGCAACGTTTGTGGACATAATTTTTTATTAATGACAATATACAATAAATAAGTATTAATACATTAATTAATGTAATAACTAATGATTATAAATAAGTAATTAATACAATAAGTAAGTATTGTAGACAAAATTTTAAGAATTGAATTAAATATTGTAGACAAATAGAAAATAAATTAGAGAGTACAGATATCAATAATAGTATTTTGAGTTGTTTGCGTCTATACGTATAATAATGAAAAAACTATGTCTAAATTTTTATACATTTCCTCGCTCCTATTAATCATATTTATTAAAATATTTTTGATACACTAAAATTTTAAACAAAATGTTCCACTCTTATAAGACCAAAACTAACCGAGTTATGAAAGATTGACTATGACTATTTTAGAACATCTCACTGTCCGTCTCGAAGAAGCGGTGGCCGTTTATTGGCCTAAGATGATGAAATTTAGAATTTCATAACTCGAACCTAAAATCGAGCCTAACTTTCGATAGCTGATTTTGTCGGTTTTTTCCCCAGTTTTTGATTTTAAAAAAATAACCTGTTTAAACCGGCGCAAAAAAATTTACCGAGAAAAACCTGTTAACCGAAACAAAAAAAATGGTAGGTTTTTCCCATCCCTACTAAATATCAACAAAATATTGGCAATCAACCTATATTAGCAAAATCCAAACACTGTTTTTTTTTTTCGTCTTCCGTATTTCTGTTTTCAAATTTCGGTTAGAACATTTGTGCATACCATGTCTACTGATTCCTTTTCTGGAGGAATTTCATCGAACGAAAGCAGTCGGACCTCCTGAAATAGGATGTCAAATGTTTGGAAGTAGTTACTTTAATCAATATCAGCTTTTATACCACCTCCGCTAACTGAAATTTTGCCTCTTCTGTACCTTTTCAGAAGGCCAGCAGTACTACACGTATGGTTTTTTTTTATTGTCCACGCTGACCCTCCTTCCCCAAAGGGTGTATCCACGTATGGTTTACGAATAATACCGACACAAAGTAATTTCACCTCTTAAGGAGAATAAAATAGGACTAAATAAATGTTACGGTAGCTTAACTGTTTGGCTCACTTCGCTTTTCTTTTTGACCTTCCAGATGTTGTAGCCCCTACGTTATTGTATAGGCAAACACCTCTTTAATTTCTTTGCTGACGTAGAGCCCTCTTGAACAATTAGCTGCTAAAGTTATCTTTATTTTCTGGGGGGGGGGCGAATAATGATAACTACCATATAGCAACTGTCGGTACTCTTCACTCATATCATGCTTTATTAAGGAACACTTAACAATGAAAATATTATCGAAATAAAACGGCTGTTGTTTTAGTTATCGAAATTCGTACGAAGCAGTTGTTTGGTTGTTTTCTGTTTCATGCTTTGCGGAGATTCAGATGTAAAATTCAGTTTCCTTCTGAAAAAAATGCAAGGTATAAATCTCATTTTAGCTTTCCCTGGGTTTTAAATAACGCACACTAGAAAATTTCCTTTTGTAAATTCAAATTCAATACAATAAAGTGGTTTCCGCATGCCGACTGAACAATTCTGTGTTCCCTGGCAGAAAGATTCCCAGTTTCAATCTGCGTTGTTTTTCTAAGAAACTAGTAGCTGGCTTATTGAATGGCATAATTTATCCCTACATTTTCGATTTTTAAATATAGTCTTTTAGGAGATGCAGAATGATTAGTTTGAGCTAAATCATCGTGGTTGCTACATTTTCACTGCATCTGAAGTTTCCGGCTAAATAGGATAATCCAGCAGAAGCTAATTTTCAGTCGGAGGTGGAATAAACTGAATGGTACATCAAGAGCTTTCCTTCGAGTATAATTTGGCAATATAGCAAGAAATATATATGATATTTGGATCATTTCAAAATTAGGAACCCTTAAAATCTATCCATTTTTCACACCTATGAATTATTAATAAATATTTTAAACATATATGTTCCTTTCGATTGCCTGCAACATATTTGGTAATAGTATAATATAACATGAGGTAATGCACGAAATTATGGTTTCTTTCTATCAAAATCAATAAAAACATTTCCATCAAGTCTTTTATAAATGCATTTTTAATCCTATTTACTTATAGATTATTAGCGGTTGTAATGGTTAGGATTTTTATATACAGCCTGTTCACTCTTGTAGTTCCCAGTAGCTAATTTCTAAACCGTTACAGATAGGCATATAATTCCAATTTAAAAAATGCGTTGCATGACGGGAAGAATTATATTTTATGCTGTTTGAGTCAATTAATGTAATGTTGAAAAATAACGAAGTCTAAATTTGTATACAGCCCCCTGTCCTATTAATCATATTTACTAGAATATTCTTGACACGCTAAAATTTTACACAAAAAAAGTTCCAGTCTTCTGGGACTAAAACTCACTGAGTTATGGAACTTTGAATTTCATAATTTTAAACCAATCAGTGGCCGCGTCGAGTACGAGGTGATCTTCCTCGAGGTGAACATTGAAACGGTCTAGAGTGGCCTAAGTCAGAAATATTCAAAGCTCCATAAGTAGGTCAGTTTTAGTCCAGAAGAGTGAAACTTTTTTTGTTTAAAATTTTAGTGTGTCGAGAATATTGTACTAAATATGATTAATAGGACCGGAGAGCTGAATAAAAATTTATACTTCATAATTTTTTCATCATTATATTTATTGACTGAAACAACATAAAATATAATTCTCCCCATCAAGTAAAGCATTTTTTTTAAATTGGAACTCTCTAAGAGTTTAGAAATTAGCTATTGGTAGAAGATAAGAGTGGACACCCTGTAAATAAAGTAATTCCAATAAAATATATTTTGCCAGTCCTGGATCTAAATTTGACTTCAATTCACAAAATTGCCAGCGTATGGACTGTATCTGAAAATATCCTTTAAACTATCATTCATCATGCATCTGTTCGTATATGAGTAGGAAAGTTTTGACATTAGTTCAGGAAAAATTACAAACTGTCTGATGAAACATTTATATTTTCGATTATACATAAGACCTGGTAATTTTTAGCCGGTAAACGTCATTTATCACGTTTGTAATTACGAACTATTGAGTATGAGTATTCACATATAAATGTGTTTAATCTTTCTCCTATATGGAGAAGAAATTGTGAGCATCCTCTGAAATCCTTGATGATTACGCATAATCACAGAAAAGGTCATTTTTAAAACTCCCTGGCTATTTTAGCAGTGTTAGCTAAAAATGAAACAGTGTCGTTCTTTTCCTTGAATCTTGTTTTCGATTTTAATTCTTACCCATACTTTTGATAGAGGTTATATCTGAATCAATTTTTTTCATAAAAATCGTTAGTAATTTCTCTAGTGCATATGCCCAGCACCTTTAAATAAAAAAAATAGCAGGGTGATGTGAGAAAAATGATGGTATTCTTTTTACGATGATGCTTTTTTCGCCATTTATTCCATAAGATGACTTCAAATTATGGAATAAATGAATGCACTCTTTTAACGATACTGGCCTTTAGTATTCAAGTGAGCTCGAAACACAAAGGAAAATGACTGCATTGAAGAAAAATGTGGGGAAATAAAAGCACATTAAATTAGGAGAGGGAAATATATGAATTATTTCTGAAATTATAAACGAAGTTTACGCTTTTAAAAAGGAAGTCAAAAGAAATTAAGAAATCTTGAATAAACTTACTGTTCGAGGATTTTGATGAAGAAAACTTGCAAGATTCGTTTCGTAATTAATCTAGTGACATTTTTAATATCTAATTCATAATATATTGTAAAAACACAGATGAAACAATCGTGGCATATTAAATTGGCTTTCTTATTGTTAAATTATAACTTATGAAATTTTTCTAATGAATTTACTCTTTGAATTCTTGCTGAGGAATTGAATGAAAATAAGCTCTTTCGCTATAAGTCATTAAAGAAAATAAACGACAACAGCATTTGATATACCTATTTCTACAAATTTTTATTTCATAAACTTCGTTTAAGGAAGAAGCTCCGATACTTATCAATTAAATAATTATTCTGTAGTAAAAAAGTTATGTAGTAAAAAAATAAAAATATCTTCTAATTGTGGGAAAACCTTGATGCTTTCTTCATCGAACACAAAAAGCAGTAAGTACATTATATGCAATGATTTCGAAATTTTAATCTTCTTTAAATTAAATCCTTTTTAATGTCACCTAATTCTTAATTATAAATGATGACTTACTTCTACTTCAATCCTGTGATAAAGGTACTTCTACTTTAACTTAGACTCGCAATAATCGCACTATTTTCTGAGCCTCAAAATCTGGACTTTCCCCGTTTCTAACTATTTAAGCTCTCCGCGCGTTTGTAATGCCCTCTTTTCACAATGTAATCCGTCCCAAGTAAGACGCGTGCTTCGCGCATGGCCATGGCTTCGGACTCCGATAATGTTCAATTTTTATATACAGTTGCATTATCTGCACCATTATCTTTTTAATTAAGAATATTTAAATTTTAATAAACCAGTTTTTAGAGCATCAACGACTGCATCTTCATTCAAAATGTCTCAATACCTCACCAAAAGAGGATATCCTTTCATATACTTACTTCCATTTTTAATATTTTTTAAAGTGCAAAGATACTTTCCGACAACTTGTATTATAAATGAAATAGAAATTCCTTATAATTTAGAATATTTCTATGAGCGACTCACGGTTTAAGGATTTTATTTTGATTTCCATATTTTTGGAAAAAATAAAATATTCTTTATTTCTTAGTACTCTAATATATAAAAGCGTTTTTTTTTACTTAAAAAAACTTTATTTTTATTTTTTAAATAATATTTTCGTTTCAAAACCCGAGGAAGCAGTCAATCAAAATTTATTTTGCTGCTTACTCTTAATATTACTTGTATTATAATTATTGTAATATTCTACAGAAAATATTACTAAATTCGGTAACAAGTATAGAGAAAATGGTATATTTCCAAGAGATAATTTTGACGTAATGTTTCTGACAAATTTATAATAATCACTTCGAAAGTTGAAAGTAACTAAAATTTTAAATGCTTCACATACATCTTCTTTCTCCGGAATAAAACTAATAATGGATTATTACTAGGCAATTTCAATTGGAAGACGTTTCTTGAATTGTACCTAAGAAGTCCCAAATCTCTTTAAATGGGTCAAAAAAGTCGTAATTCATAAACATATATGTATACCATATATCGGGTAGTAAATCCATCAGATGGGATAAAACTGGCATAAATGGCCCAATAAAAATTTTAACGCGTCTTCAGGTCTCGGTAGTTTAGTCAAAGAATGAGTCTTGGCAGTTTAGTAAAGAAATATCAGAAACGAAATTACTATTTTAATTGCTTTTTAAGCAGCTTTAACTCGAAAGATACCATCTCGAACTGCCATGAAAGGAATATGCCTAAAAATATTACCTCTTATCTCACGAAAGGTGATATTTAAGAAAATAATATATTGCAAATAGTACTTATACATCTCATTCTTCTTTCTCCAGGACGTATATTTATGATACAATGTGACTTTTTAGAGTGTAAAAAATAAGACAAATATGATATTCATACCTCTAGGAACATAAAGTTGCTAGAGGAACTTACGAAAATTGTTAAATTTTTCATATTTAATGCGCGCTTCTTAACATAGGAACTAGATGATCATTTAATCGATGAAGCTAAAATCTTATATCTAGTGAATGTAATTTATAAACATTTGGGTTGAATACGTAGAATGAAGATGCGACGTCACGACTTTTTTCTTCTTAAAAGATGATAATGGATTTCAATAATAAACTCACAATGTAAATTCCACATGTATCATGTGAGCATAAGTTGACTCCAATTAAAATTCCTCTT
>BGPR01031432.1:0-18051 GCA_013235015.1 Araneus ventricosus | reverse complement strand
CAAATGTACTTCGTTCAGTTACGTATTGCTCATTTATTTAAAACCATTATGCAAGGTGTAAATTCTCAATTTATGTATAAACTATTGTTTGTATTTAGTTTGTTGACACTTTGAAAATTTAAAATAACTACCAAAGTTTTCTCATAAATATGGAAGAGTAGACAAAATCAAAATAGATTTCATCCCTCTTTTGAACTTATGTAGAAAAATAATTTGCCAATTTGTTACTGACTTTATCTTGTGCAGAATATATTAATAAGAGCAATTAAAATCTTGTAAAAAATAAGTCGGAAGGAAATTTAAAATTCATATTAAAATTATTTTTTAAAATGTGATTGTGTTAACTTTTGGTATAATTTATTTTGAAAATTTTAGTTTTGTACCCAGTTTAATATATATAAATATAGGACTTTCAATAAAATATTATTTATCTGAAATTTAGTGTTCAGTTTGTGCTTAATTTCTCATTTTTTTAATGAAAGTTTCTAAAAGTTCAACTTAAATAATTTGTTTTTCCTGTTAAATATGTTGCAATATTTAGATGCAACATTTAGATGCTTTTTTGCTTTTAAACTTGAGGTTGGCATATTTGATTCTTCTTGAAACTGTTTTGTTAAAAATATAGGTACATTTAGAGTTAATTGAAATCCAAATGTAATCACTTTCAATAGGATGTTTTAAAACTTATAGGGTAAATTTTAGCTGTGGATGCCACCTACAATTTTAGTAAATAAAAATAGTTTGAAGGAAAACATCAAACATATTATTATATACTAAACATTTTACTGGATTTACCAAACTTAGTGTTCATTTTTTTGTGTCATATTGAAGGAAAATTAGTGAAAATATTTCCAAAATGTTTTATTTCATCTTTATTAATGTCTAGATATTAGGGATGTAATGAAGCCTATCCGTCTGGCCAAATACTAAGCATATATTTGGCCAAATATATTCAGGATAATAATTTTTTTAATGTGCTTTTTAAACACACATTTAAAAAGAATATTGCAGAATAACATTTTGGTGCATGTATTATCAAACAATATCCTAACATTTACCCAATTTTAAGTTGCATAGTGCATAGGTGTATTTAATATAGTTATATGAAATTTATCATAGCAAAGCCTGGAATTATGACAAGAACAATAATTTTTCAGCATTTTAGGAAGTCTGTTTCATTTTGTTTCCACATATTATACCAATCCACGATGTAACAAGTACTCAGAAGGCTTATTTGGCCCTTTTCCGAATATTTGGTCTGACCTAATGCTAAACAGATATTCGGCAGAATAAATTCAGAATATAATGTTTTTAAAAATGTTGTTTTAAATATATTTAATAAAGAATAATGCAGAATTACATTATGGTACATTTATTGTAAATATAAATCGAACTTTTATCCAATTTTAAAATGCATAGTACATAAGTGTATTTAATAATGTTGCATATCATATATTTATGATTTCATATATATTACAAGCTTCAGAAAATAAATAGTCATTATATAATACTTGCAGGTGCTGAAAGATATTTTCTTGATAAATTTGTAAACCTTGGAAATTTTTCCGTATTTTTTTTCACCAATTAAGTGGACACTCCATCCTACCTATTGGAAGTTCTTTATCAAAATAGAAATTTACTTCTTCTAATTTTTGATTGATCTACTCAATTTTCATCTGTGTTTATCTTTGTCATGTTTTACAATAATAATACTTTCATTTTGAAATAGTTTCAAAGAAATAATATGGGTTTCTTATTACTGGAATTAAGGTATTTAAAATATTACATATATGCATAAACGTATTAAGATTTTCAATTATACAAATAATATAATAAAATAATTTAATTTAACCTTAAATTTTATTCATTTAAAATTTAGGAAATATTTAATTTGCAATCAAGAGTGAAATGTTTCTAAAAATTTGGTATATTTGTCCTTAAATTTCTGAATATTCGGCCAAATCACTATTCGTTACATCCCTACTAGCTATCTAATGATGTGGTGTATGAGTTGTGTGTTGTCTTTGGTTATGGATTTCTAGTTATACAGTCGAACGTCGCAAATCCGGAATCGTTGGGACTTCGGCAATTCCGGATCTTAGATCATTTCAATATTAAGAAGTGAATTCAACATCATAAAACACATAATATTCAATTTAAATTTTTAAAAAAAACTTATTTATTACTTGTTTTCTTTGATTTATAAACATAATTAATATTATTTCTTATTAATCTTAACATTTTTACAAAACATTTAAATTAAAGTGAGTTGCTTCATTATTTTCGGTTTTTGATTAAGTAACTTCTCTTTTATTTTATGTATCGCCATTATGTCCGACTCCGAAATAAAGTCCCTTTGCTCAAGTACTTTTATTGCGGTGTTCAACATTTCCACTAAACTGTTGATTGGTATTTTACCTTCCATTTGTGTTTCTTCTTCGCTCTCCTCGCTATCGGATACTGAAGTTTGAGAGTTCATCAACACCATACTGCATATTTCGGCATCGGTGAGCTGACACTCTGTCGCGGCTTTATCGTCGCAATGCAGTACTTCAAAGGCGTCATCTTCGGCAATTTCTTGTTCTATTGACTTGATGTACTCAAGTAGTTAAAAAATTTCAGCTTTTCTTTTGAGATTCTAACATTAGGATTACAATACCCCCCGCAATACCTCCGTCGCACATCGTTGTACATGTGGTTAAATCCCTTCCCTCCCCAGATGATTACGACCGGTTTCTGCTGACTCTGGGCACCGATTTGGTAGATAAAAGTTAGGATAACTATATGCCCAAAAGTATCCGGACACTTGCAGATCTTCACATTTTTTAGAATTTCTCCGGAATGGTTTAACTGACTGCCTTTAAATTTCGGACAGGTAAAGAATAGACAATAACTCACATTTTACATTGAAGATTCGGTCTTGAGGGCAATTAGGGGACCGTCTACAAACTGATGAAGACAAAAACGTTTTTGGCCCACAACGCTTCACAGAATACTGATAGCAAATTGAAACTTTCAGAAATGGTAATGTTTAATGTGCATAATATTTACAGGAATTTTCGTAAACTCAGCACAAATATTTGGGAAGATATAAAGGTTTTCTTTAAAAATCTCAAATTTTCCCACCTGTTTTTTGCTTATAACATGCAGAGTTTTCTGTTTTATTATACGAAACTTACAGAAAAGATGAAAATACGTTAGAGAAGCATTTTGTAAAAATTTGAAAAAGAAATTTTGAATATTACAGGAATTATGAGCATTTTTAGTAAATGTTTTACTGCACATGCACGAAACATAGCGTAATTTTTCTTTCACAACTTTAAAGCCAGATATATAGGGCAATATATATATAAAAAAATTCAGTTCAATATCATTAGTATTCAGAAAGGTATTAGCATTACAACGAGCAGAATTTTAGCTCCTGTCGAAGAGAAGCTAAAAGATGAGGGGTTGTACACAAATTGATGGTTTCTAAACGTATATCTTTAAATAGTTATATTGAATTGTATAGTGGTTAGAATTTGTTGAATACCCATAAAGACTTATTAATCACGTGCATAACTTAAATTCCAGCTAATTAGGCACTATGAATAACAAGAATTTATTACTTTAATTATATTATTTACATGATTATTAACAAGTTACGTATTGCAATTTTACGGCCAAGCGATATTTTTAAATATATTTCTTTTATAGTGAAACGATTTTTTATCTAATTAATTTCTTTTCTTAAAATATTTTAATAATTCTACATATATATTTTTTTATTCGTTACGAATATTTGATGTGTTCATGGGTATTCAGCAAATTCTAACCACTATACAATTCAATATAACTATTTAAAGATATAAGTTTAGAAACCATCAATTTGTGTACAACTCCTCATCTTTTAGCTTCTCTTCGACAGGAGCTAAAATTCTGCTCGTTGTAATGCTAATATCTTTCTGAATACTAATGCTATTGAACTGAATTTTTTTATACATATATTGCCCTATATATCTGGCTTTAAAGTTGTGAAAGAAAAATTATACTATGTTTCGCACATGCGCAGTAAAACATTATTTACTAAAAATGCTCATAATTCCTATAATATTCAAAATTTCTTTTTCAAATTTTTACAAAATGCTTCTCTAACATATTTTCATCTTTTCTGTAAGTTTCGTGTAATATAACAGAAAACTCTGCATGTTATAAGCAAAAAACAGATGGGAAAATTTGAGATGTTTTAGGAAAACCTTTATATCTTCCCAAATATTTGTGCTGAGTTTGCGAAAATTCCTGTAAATATTATGCACATTCAACATTACCATTTCTGAAAGTTTCAACTTGCTATCAGTATTCTGTGAAGCGTGGTGGGCCAAAAACGTTTTTGTCTTCATCAGTTTGTAGACGGTCCCCTAATTGCCCTCAGGACCGAATCTTCAATGTAAAATGTGAGTTATTGCCTATTCTTTGCATGTCCGAAATTTAAAGGCAGTCAGTTGGACCATTCCGGAGAAAGTCTAAAAAATGTGAAAATCTGCAAGTGTCCGGATACTTTTGGGCATATAGTCAGGGATGAGATTCTTCCGCTTTTTCGCGAATTAACGCTTTTTTTGTTATTTTGAAGAAATTCCGCTTTTTTTCTCTCAAAATTCCTTTTTTTTTTTTTTTTACCGCAAAAATTTGCTTTTTCTTCCGAAAATTCCACAAAGAAAAGAAACCTTCCTATCTTCCGTTTTTGAAAGAAAATTCTGGGAAAATATGCTCGACCGTAGGCTTAACTCCACCAACTAGAAACTAGCTGATTCATCTTCTACTGACGAATCAACATTATATCGGCAAGCTCTACAAGGATGAACATTCCAACATTCAGTGCCATTCAAAGTATTAAATACCACCTTTTTGCAGAAAACAAAACCTCTGTGGCATATTTTGCAAAAAAAAAAAAAAAAAAAAAAAAAAAATTTTTTTTTTTTTTTTTTTTCCCATGAACATGTTGAAAAAAAAATTAGTTGGAAACTTAAGATCATCTTGTAGGGTGTACCAAGATGAAGAAATAAAAAAATGGAACAGAAACAAATAAATAAACTACATAAAAAAAGAAACTCCTGTCAAAAGAGGCAGGCTGGTACGGGTACCGTAATGGTATTAGGCACGGGGACATGGGGCGGCGTTCTGTCAAAAGAGGCAGCTAAAAAGCTGTGTGCAAATGCAACAAAAAAGCAGAGAATAAAGCATAAATAAAAAAATAAAACATGATTTACTTAGGCATTCTAGAGATAGTGTAGTCCCAACAACTATGCCAGTAATTAAACAGAGAGATACTAATGAAGACTGTGCAAAAACTTTAGCCTCTACTGAAAATAAACTTGCAGAGGATGCAAACACATCCTTTATTGAAGAAAAATCTGTCAAAGATAGGAGGCCTCCAAAACAAGGGGTGAAGTGTGTTAATAGGGATCTGTTACCAACAAAAGCCACACAATTTAAAAAACGGAAGAAAACCACTTCTTTAACAATTAAGGAAATGTTTCAAAGGGTTTCAAATAGCAATAGTGCTAAATGAATCTGTCATTGTAACTGTACAATATCTCGACTCTTCTTGCTTTATAAGGTGCAAAATCATTGTGCTGTTACTTTTGCAAAAATTTATAAAAATAAAAGAAATAAAATGAGAAATCAGTATATGATACTTTATTATAATTTATAAAGAGCTGATACACTTTACACAATTGCATGAAGCAGAAGAAATTATTTGTCCTTATTTTTATTTATTTTTTGAGTTAACTTTTATCAATAAGCTATTAAATATAATTCTTCTCTGACTTCTGTTGGGTGAATATTGCATCTCAGTGATGTACAGGTGGTAAATATGTTTTAATGTCTAATTTTGTATTTGAAGATGCCCCTGATGATGTGTTAAACTTGTTTGTTAACTTTTAATGTGAATGATTTAATATTATTTTTCTTATTTATATGTACTGAATTATAAATAATTAAGTTATTAATTATTATAGTGTAATATTTTCATCATATTGCGTGTTCTGATGTTTTACTTCTTAAAACATCTTTCGCGTATAAATTGTGGTACAAATGTTTTGCTCGCGTATGATTTCAGTCTTTTTGCTTTTTTGCCAATCTCATCCCTGATATAGTGTATATATATATTTTTTGGGGGGGAGGGGGGAGTTACAGAATGAAAAAGGTCCGGATTTTGGACGTCCGGATTTGCGACATTTGGCTGTAATTCATTATAATGAAGCCCGCCAAGAGGATTCGGCAAACTTTATGGACACATGAGGGCTAGGGAGAGCTATTGGGGGAGTTTTGGATGTATAGGGGGCCCACTTACCAGTACTTTGTCCCAAGGTCGTGGGGGGCCCCTGTCAGGGATTCTGTGCACCTGTTAGGGGAAATATTTGTACCCTGTTCATGCAACAGTCTATTCAACTAGTGATAAATAAAGTTCTGGTGAAAAGTTGAGAGGGTCACATTACACCCCTCTCCCCATACAGCAGGTCGGGCAGACCATACCCCCTTTGGACAGACCGTAAGGCAGACTCTAACGCCACTCCTGCCCAAAGTCCGATTTATTTGTCCGTGGCCCTGATCGTATTTTTGTGTTATTCATGAGATCTGTCTTTTATGATCATATCACTATATTTGCCATAGTATATTATTACAAATTGGAGAATTTTATCTACTAAATAGAGATAATATTATTTTATTTTGCACAATTCCATTGCCAGAGTCACTGTCAATCATCTGCCAAATCTTAGCGATAATCCTCATTAGCAAATTTTAAAGATGAATGGTAATGCTAATAGAGCAGCACTTCATTTAACCTTGGTGAGAATTGAGGCCTCGCATTAGCACACATTAGCTTTTGTTTTGCTTTGCAGAAGGACTCGTAACAGGAAAATGATGGTGGGTATATGTGCTTTTGCAGAAACACTTTAGGAACTTGTTTTTTGGGTTCTGTGGTACCTTGGTGATAGTCTCAGCTTTGGAATCTGCCAAATACAAGTTCAAGATACAATTTCACCGAAGTTCTGCAGTAGGATGTGCAGGCCTGGTGAATCTTTAATCTATATTAGCAGATCTAAAAAAATAAGATCAATCTTTATCTTTACTCATAATTCATGTAGTAATTTCATATGGTAACAGTCATTCACACTAAATGATTTTCATGGATCTTTGCTAAAATAGAATCATATTTCTAACATTTTCCTCATTTTGTTTTCAATTATTTCTTATGTGTTTTTGTAAATCATTTAAGTAGATTCCTTATAGGAAGTCTACCTGTAGCAATGGTTCTCATGACAATGCTACCTGAAAATTTCTGCAGATCTTCACCCATCATGATCCCTAGAACCACAAACCACCCTTCGTTAAAAAGTTTATATATATATATATATATATATATATATATATATATATATATATATGTATAGCTTTTTTCTCTCATGTTATCTTGTGACCCATAACTGAAGTAATTTTGATTTATTTTAACCAGTGTGGAATGCTAAAGATAGAAAATCTTGGCCAGTATAGATAGGCTGATCCAGCTCAAAGGGCTGGAGATTGATTTCCTCACAAATCCTTACAATGATGAAATAGGAAGAAATTTAAATAGGCAATTATCGCCTTATCATGAACAGATTTTATTAAACTTTTCTGGTAGCTGCAACTGCTAGAAGTTTATAGTCGAAAAGGATTTTCCTCCCTCCACCTAACCAAGTGTCTTCAACCAATGCTTCTTACCCCTGTTGAAAGCTCTCAGTCATTTACAGTCTATTCCACTCTTCATTCTTGCGCTCAATTTTATGAAAAATAGGGGCAAAATGTTCTTTCCTACTACTTGAACACTCATTTCCCATAATATTTAACAATTGAAATAGAAGAAATCAAATAGCGAATTATCGCCTGTGATATTATTTTGCATATAACTTTTCTCGTAGCTGCAATTCTTATAAGTCAGGCTGAAAGTGATTTCCCTCCCTTCTCCTCTTCTCCCCAACTTAAAGAATCTTTCAACTATGCATGCTCCCTTGTTCAAACTTGATCCTATCCGGAAACTATTATAAAGAGAACAAAATAAAAGCTCACAGGGAATTTTAGTTTTTTTTAATTTGTTGCATCAGTGATTTGAAAATTTAAGTTTTCTGATATATTCAAGAAAAATAAATAGGGGATAAATTCTAGATTGTGCAAAACTTTGAGATCCACTTCTTGGAAGTATTAAAGATAGAAGAATCATAAGGTTTGTATTTGTAGAGAATTTTACTCTTAATTTGCGATTACATAATTTGAAATAATACTTTCGAGATAAAAATAAACTAACAAGGGCATGAAATCAAGATGGCAAACGTTGAGACCATTATCTCGGAAAGTATTGAAGAGAAGAAAAAAAATAAAAGCATTTATTTGTTGGAATTTTACGTCTTTAATTTGTTAAATCAATCGTAATTTGAAAACTGAACAGTGTTCGAGATATTCAAGAAAAACTTCAAAAGGTGAAATCGATGGCGGCCGATCTCCCCCTCAAGATCCAGGGGCTTTAGTAGTGGAACCCCTGACGAATAGTGTACCAATTTTCAAAACTATATAGTTTATGTTTTTCAAACCCTCGTGACGAACTATTAATAACCTTTTTTCTGTTCTCTTTCTTCAATAATGGGCACCACGTACTATTGAACTACTGAATGGTTTCCAAAGAGCAAATTATTGGTAATCGAAATTAACGGTTAATTTGTTTTAATTTTAAAAATGTTGAAAAAGGTCACTGATTTTTATTGTTAATTTTATAAAAGTTCACTTGATTTTGTGTAATGACAATTTTATTTGTTGTGCAAATACAGAAATAAATATTGAAATTTAAAAAAATACATATTTAAAATTAAATGTGTATTTTTTAAATTTTTCAATAAAAACTATGTATAATTACAAAAAAGAAAACATCTTATGCTTAGAAAATACATGGATCTACGTATGCATCCATGCACGAAGGTGCTTAATTTTTTTGGCTTAAGTGCTTAATTTTTGCAGCAATTTCTCACTACGCACCCTGTTGAAATCATTGAGATTTAGAAATCTGCTGTTGAGGTCTGTGTCATGAGGAATTAATTGTGATAATTAAATTGGATTATTAGCTTTTGAAAAAAGTGAAATTCTTACACTTTGTAGTTAGTTCCCTAAATTAAGGAGTCAATATATTGAAGCTCTAATTTTTTATGTGCTTTTTATTAGTAACACTTTGAAATATGTTTTGGGAAACGTATATAAAGATTGCTTAAGCTTCCAAAGGATGGCATCTGTTTGCTGATTTCTGAATAAAATGGAGCTTTTTAGTATTGTAAACTGAAAATTTCGATTGTAAAATTTGAATTTTGATCATTATTCCTAAATATCACGAGCCGTTTCTAAATCACTTAAGTTCTGAATAAAAGGATAATCTTTATTTTTTCTCCATCCTTAAAAGTGTTAGAAAAAATGCGACCAGTTTTTCTTTTAAAAATTGATAGAAAAGGCCTAGCTGTAACGGAGTTTTGAGTAGTGTAAAACAGCAGGGCTAAATATCAGTCTTGATCGGAATCGAAAATCAGCTTTTACGATGTTAAGAACATTTTGTAACATCTGCCGATTAAGGAACAGCGAATATTCCGGTATAACGAATTTTATGGTGTCTGAGAATTAACGCCTCTTCCTTTTCTCCCTAATGAATCTTCGTATTCTATTTTGGGACTGCATTGTTTTTTCGATTCAGATAAGAATACGCAGGGCAGTGACTCTCAACCTGTTGGACGCGCTCTCTATGGGGGAGCGAAAACTTCTGGGGAAAACAGAAAAGCAAAAAAAAAATACTTCGTAAAAGCTAGTTCTTGAAACCAGAACAAGAAAAGAAGCATTCTGTTACTACATGGCTCGTATGTAACTCTTAAAAATGTGTTAATGCATGTAAAGATTCTTTCAAGAATTCTGAAGAAAAGGAGTCCATAATTCCAAATATATTTTATTTTGTTTCCAGTCAGAATTTTCTTTAGTCAGAAATTTTCAATAGTTTTTTATGTCCGTTAAACTTAAAGATCCACCCATGTTCGTTGCAGAAAAGAGCGAAAAGACAGCAGCATAAAAAGAGAGAGCCCCGCTTAGATGATAATCAATAGCAAGTCGAATTTGCTGTTTGCATTCTAAAGAGACTCTTGATGAAATCTAAACCAGGCGAGCAGTCTAGGATTGTCGAAACAAAGAAGCTCGGATAAAATTTGCTTTTAAACACTAAACATTTATGATATTTGTTGAAGGCCCCAGTTTTGTTGAATGGAGATACACTTTTGGATTGGGTCGCATTGGGAACTGACATGGAGAATCGGGCTCCAAATACTGAAAGGATCGGCAACAGCGGCATAGAACCTTCTTACTGGTTAAGTGACCTACTAAGTGACTACTACGGCTGTATTGGCCAAGATTTGGTAAATGAGAAACATTTGAAATTAATTTCAATACAATGGTTCACAATCAGTTCTGGAGAAGCGTGGGACACATAATCGTGGTAACTCGCATTTTACAGTGAAAATTTTGTCACGAGAGCATTTAGGGGACCGACTAAAAGGTGATTAAGAAAAAAATGATTTGGGCCCACTCCTTTTCACAGAAAGCTGATAATGATTTCAAACTTTCATTAATGGTTTTGTTTCCTATGTATATTGCGTGCATGCCTTTTCGTAAAAATAACAAGCATATTCGGGAAGATATAAAGCTTTCTTTTAAAAAAATCCCAAATTTTTTCGCATGTTTCTTGCTTATTACATGCAGAGGTTTCATTCAAATTATACGAAATTTACAGAAAAATTGTCTATATGTTTCAAAAGTATTGTATTAAAATTTGAAGTAAATACATTGAATATTAGAGGAAATATGAGTTTTTGGTTCTAAATTTCTTTTCTGTACATGTGCAAGACGTAGTGTAATTTTTCTTTCATAGCTGGATATATAGAACAACTTATATAAAAATTCCAGTCGAATGCCATTAAGATTCAGAATTATATCAGCATGGCAGCGAGGTGAATTTCGGTTTCACTAAGAGAAGCTAAATGATCAGAGTTCTTGCCGAATCTGATATTTTTTTTTTGACTTGAATCTTCGAATTATTATAGTCGAAATGCAATTTAAATAATTATTTAATTAATAAGCATGCATGTAAATTCAGGATAATCAACTTTCATAAAATTCAATATTACTGTTTGAAGATTCAAGTTTAAAAAATATCAAATTTATGCATAAACCCTTATCATTTAGCTTCTCTTAGAGTGCAACCGAAATTCACCTCGCTACAATGCCGATATCTTTCTGAATCTATATGGTATTTAACTGGAATTTTTATGTAAGTTGACCTATATATCTGCCTTCGATAGGGAAAAAATAAAGCTACGTCTCGCACGGCACATGCGCAGTAAAAAATTATTTACTACAAATACACTGGTGGAAAATGAAATCCCAACACCAAGAAGAAATTAGTTTAGAGGAATGAAATTTAGGCAAAGCATTTGTCTCGGTAAATACTATTTGATTTGATTTTAGTCTCAAGGTCACAGGTTAAAAAGTATACACGAGAAGGAAGGATCCTTTCAAATATGAAATGGTTGTACATTAATAAACACTGTAATCGCCACGTTTTTGAATGTAAGTGTGCAAACGCGCATGATTTGAGTCGTACAGATGCCGTATGTCATTTTGTGAGATGAAGTTCCATGCCCGTTGCACTTGGTCAGTCAAATCAGCAACAGTCCATGCTGGTTGTGTATGGCCCTAGGTTTTTTTGTCTAGTAATGTCCCATACGTGCTCGACGTTAGAAAGATCTGGTGATCTCGCAGGCCAAGCAAAATATCGATACTCTGTAGAGTACGTTGTTTGACAGCAGTGGTATGGGAACGAGATTTATCCTGTTAGAAATCCCACTGGAATAGTGGTAAAAAAAATGTCAACACAATCAATTCAGTCACCAGTCTGACGTACAAATTTGCTGTCAAAAGTGCATAGGATAGCGACGAGGAGAGTGTTCCTGCCACATAGAAATTTCTCCCTAGACCATAACGCCTGGTGTTGGTGCAATGTGTCAACGCCGCAGACAGCTTGGTTCCGAACGATCACCTGGTCTCCTAACCAACATATGGCCATCACTGGCACCAAGACAGAATTGGCTTTCAGCTAAGAACACAAGAAATCTCCTTTCCGCCCGTTCAATGAGCTCTAGCTTGACACCACCTGAAGTCTCATATAGAGGTAGTGGCAAGAAGTGGAGTCGTCCCCTCAAGTAATAAATTTGTTATCGTTCACTGTGTCATTCTAGTGCCAACAGAAGTTTCAATTTCTGCTGTAGATGCAGTACGATGACGGCCATGAGGCAAGTATGGCGGTCTTCCCTCTCCGTACTGGCCCGTGTGCGGCCGGAACCTGGTCTTCTTGAGACAAAACCTTCCCAGTGACCACTACTGCCAGCAGTCAAGCACAGTGGATACAGCCCTTCCAGGTCTTTCTGTAATATCATGAAGAAAAAAAATCCACCTTCTCGTAGCCCTATTACATGGCCGTGTTCAGACTGAGTAAGCTGCTGATACTGCTTTCGTCTATTTAAAGACATTCTTAACTCTAATCTAGCTCACAGCATCCAACCCGGAAGATATATAACGCTCATGTTTACATCGCGTATTTAAACAAACGTGATTTGTTTGATGTTCATAGTGGCGTTATGAACAAGTATGGTTTTCATGAAGGATATTGGGCAACACTAATTAAATTGAAGTAAATCTATCACTTATTTTTTTAAAGAAGTTGGTATTTTTATAAAAGCGAGAAAAGCTATGAATACATTACTTTCGTAATTTGTGAACACTTTCTGAATTTTTGTTAGTCTTCTTATTTAGAAAAATGCTTGTCATCTTATTACTACTACGCCACATCCCCGTTCCTAGTTCGCTCCTGATCAGTTTGGGATGGATGTGAGTGGGAATGGGGAGGCTTGGGGTGGTTCTTTTTTTTTTTTAATAACTATGAGGGGGGAAAAAAGACCTGTGCCTGGTGACCCACGTCTTACAACCTCTACAGATGATCGCTTTCTTGTTCAGACCATTTCTCTGCAACAGTGACGGGAATATCGGCTATTATGGTGCGAAAGCGGATTTCTCAATCAAAGATTGCATGTTAGAAGAGCACTTGCTTGCGTCTCTCTAAATCGACGACAAAGAAGTGCTCATTTACGTTGGGCTAGAGAGCATGTTACTTGGACCAGACAACAATGGGCGACCGTACCCTTCACAGATCAGTCCAAATTTACTTTGGAGAATGATGCAGGTCGTGTGCTCTGATATGGAAAGAACATGGCATCAGATTCCTCCAATCTAACATTATTGAATGACACAGTTATACAGGAGGTCGAATCATGGTTTGGGCTGGAATCTCTGGATGGTCACACTGACCTCCATGTGCTCCATGGAGGAACTCTCATTGCTGTGAAAGATAGAGACGAGGTCCTCGATCCATATGTCAGACAAAATGCTATTGGTGAAGAATTCATCCAAATGGATGATAGTGCTCGACCTCGCTGAGCTAGTCTTTTCGAGGAATATCTCGATGAACAAGGTTTGGAGCAAATGTTACTGGCCATCTCAAAATCTCCGGACCATAATCCAATAAAGCATTTTTGGGACTATCTTGAAAAACTGGTGGTTGCTTCAAGTAGTTCTCCTAAATCGTTAAATGAGCTTGAACAAGTGTTGCTACTTGAATGATCTTTGCTTCCTATTTCAGTGTCCAACAACTTAAGTGAAAGTATGGAAAATCGATATCGCCATTGCATTACAGCTAGGGAGTTACTATTGGAGGACATATTCCTTATTAAAATTCGTACATTAATTTTTTCAACAGTTATCTTTCATTTATCTTTTTTTTTCCATCAGTGGACTTTTGTAAAATACATGTAATAATTTAATTGTAAATTATGCTTGATACTAAAATTGGGTGAAATTCGATAAATAATTTTAATGCACAAGTCTTCTATTTTTTATCTTTATTTGCTTGCAAATTGGACACAAAAACAGGCTGTACCTTAACTTTTGGTGGCCAGTATGTCCGGTAAGCTCAATGATCATTGTTGTTATTCTTTGGTTTCTTGAAAAAGCCCATTCAGGTCTTGTTTTTCTTTACCTTATCGTCGATATTTCGACGATTTTGTTTAAAATCTTTTTCAGATGTATTAATTATTATAACAAAATACTAAAATTTTCATAATGTTATTTTATATGGTTAAATTGAGTTTGAAATTTTATCCAACTTATCAAAATAAAGCCTAACTTTATATTGACCTTTTTTTCTAAAAAAAAAAATGATTTATATTTTAAGTCAAAATTATTTTTCGTTTTAAACTATCAGTTCAGTTATATTTTAAGTCAAAATTATTTTTCGTTTTAAACTATCAGTTCAGTTTCGAATTCGGCCGGAACGAGAAATATCGCATTATTTATAAAATCATTCATTTTTTTCTTTTATTATTACTACATTCTTTAATAAATTAGACGAGATATATCATGGAATCTAGAGAAGTTTTCATGTTTTGTGATGTACTTGGCTGTAATTTGCTGGCAACGTTTTCATGTTTTGTTTGTTTGGGTTTTTTGGCGCAAGAGCCATTATTGGCTAAACTGCGCCAGGCAACATTTACATGACGGATGACCTCATACCCAGTATAAGAACCAAGTCGCCTTTTCTTAATTATCAGCGAATCGTTCTTCTTATTAAAAAAAAAAAAAACCTAGCAGTACGCGCACAACGTTGCCCGTGGAATCAGGACTTCAACAAAATCAAAATCATGTAATGACGTCACCTGCCTCGAGGAAGGGCACGCACCAGCCAATGAAATTGCAACAATGCATTCTGGGATCGTCCGGAAAAACTCGCTTTGTTAAATATCGCTATCGAAAAAATTTTAAACTGATCAGAGAAAAAATTAATTAAAAATAAACGGAAAAAGCTATTTTAACCGTTCTTGTTTTAAATCCGACAGAAACGTCCCAGTTATAAGCTGAAAAAAAAAATGAAAATTATAAAGATGTTAGAACATCAGATGCGAGAATTTGAAGAAATCCTTATTAAAAATTACCATAAAAGTGACTATTTTTCAAATATTTCTCAAAATTCAGTAAATTACTTTATTTTACGAAACATATTTCATTAGAACGGAAATCATTTGCTCTTTCCGATGTATATCTCTTCTTTTCGTACAATTATCCAAAACCGTGCTATTGAGAAATTAGTGCGAAAAATAACACAAAACATAAAATTTTTTTCTAGAAAAAAAATTAAAATTTGTGCTTCGGAGGTGCATTACGATTATCTGTGTGCCAAATTTCATGGTTGCGAGTGCGATAGATTCGTCTGTACATCGCGCGCGCACACACACAAGCATTGCCTTTCATAAGTATAAATTAACAATATTTGATTTCTAAAATTTAGCTTTTGAGGAATTACCTAACCAACTTTTACTACACAGATTATGGTTTTAGTAGAATTTAATCTCCTTAAATATGCCCCATGTGGATGAATCAGCCTTAACCCTTTGCACTCCTATGTCGAGTGTGACTCAACGTTCTGAATGATACATCTTTTTCACATTCTTGTTGGATAGCGCTTATTATAAAAACCCTATATTAGCAAAAACACACAGATTAATTTTTAGGAATTGAAAAAAATTAATAATATTTTTCAGCTTCCTAAAGCGCTAAATCAATCCTGACACTGTTATATTTAAAGTTGCACTCTCAATTGTGCAACTTATTATCTTTCGGAGTGCAAAGGGTTAAAGGAAAAGTTATTGCAAAGTATGATTTTTGTTTCTTCTTCCTGTTACTCTTTCTGAAACTTTTTACTTTCTCGCATACAAAGAGAAAGTATTGCAATCGTCAAAAAATTCTAACTCGAGATTTTGGTGAATCTCCACGTTTTAGACCTCCCTGAGTCCGTAAAACGCAATTTTGGAATCATGTCTCTCTGTCTGTGAACACGATAACCTTGAAAACTATTAAAGCTACAGGAATGAAATTTGGTATGTGATCTTTACACATGATTTGTAGGTTTCTATCAAATTTTGGACAAAATCCATTTACGGGAAGTCTGTCTGTCCGCATTCATGTGAACACTATAACTCAAAAACTTGAATAGCTAGATGGATAAAATTTGGTACACAGTTTTTATCATCGGGAATGTAGGTCCGTATCAAATTTTGGGCCAAATCCGTCAAATGGTTGACTGTCTATCGGTCTGTTTATTCGCATATTTGTAAACACAATAACTCCTTAATATAATTACTTAGATAAATGAATTTTGGTATGTGGCCTGCTAACCGTAATTGTTGTGCCCAATTTTTGTTTTAATCAGTTAAAAAAGCTTTCAAATTGCATTTTCGCTGAATAAAAAAAAACAAAAAAACAGCGGGAGTGACCTGCCCGAAACATATACATATATATTGTGCGAGCATTTTTTTTTCCACCAGTTCAGATCTGATGCCATCGAAAGAATCCAAAAAGAAATACCAGACTGTATTTACCAAGGCTTATTCCGAGGAATATGCATTTATTATCGCTTCGAAAAAAGATAAATCGTATGCATTTTGTACCATTTGCACGTGTGATTTTTCAATTGCTTCCGGAGGCAAGTATGACATTTGTAAGCATATCGCACGGCAAAAACACTTTTAACTTAGTTACTAATACACACACAAAATTTATATCCTCAATTTCAAATCAGACTTTGTGAAATTTGTTGACTGAAGTCAAGAATGCAAGAGCCTTCTTTTAAAAGAGAATTTGGTGTTCAGTTTTTAAAGAGGGCAAAATCTGCCACAACTTCTTCTTTAAAAGTACTTTAGCATGCAATTTGTAAATAGGACTTATTTGCAAGTGGAACTCGACTGTAAATATGTCAACTCTTAATATGAAAAAAAACTATAATGAAGAAATATATATGAAGAAATGTAAATCCATAAATTAAAGCCCTGAAGTACAATATATATATATATATAAGATCAGGCTTTAAAAAGGTGAAACATAGTCCATTTTAGTCATGGAACAGACAATATATGGCTTAATCTTCTTTTATTTAGGCATTCTTCATAGGTAAATGATTCAATTTTTACGTAGCTCCATGACCAGTATTCAGAAGGTTACGCCTGAGCGGCGCGTTGTTGTTAAAAGCTTACATGCTGGCGTGAAAAAGGGCAGAAAGGAATGTGCAGAACGCTGAAGTACCCAGAAAAGGGAAGTTCCCCTTTAGAAGCTCGTGACTTGAAAAGAAAGTTGTAGTGCGTTTATTATGATGAAGTAGAAGTATTTAAAATGAGGTGTCGTTAAGATTATTTAGGAAAGTTAAAAAATTAAAATATCACATATATAGGTAAGTCATTAATTTATATTGGTAATACTGTCTAGATATAAAATATGTATGAAAGAGTGAGGACTAAAAAAAGTGTCTTTTAAAAAACTGATAAGATTATTTTAAAAAAACAGCTAAGCAATTTTTAAAAATAAATACATTTTCATTTATTTTGTAAAAAAGTAAAATTTTAAGAAAAGTATAGCCAAAGTAAAAGATTGTCGCATTAGGCCCCCTCCACCTTATTTGTACGCGAGTTAAATAAAGTAAATGTTGGTCCTGCCGCGCATTTGTGATTGTGTACGTATAATTGAAAATGTCTCCCTCTTTTTCAAATCTGGAGGTTGTCAGGTCTGCATGCTTTTTTTAAACCTCAGACATTTTAATCTGATTTTTTTTCCCTGCAAAATACTTCTTTTCCTTTTTCTCTCACTTCTACTTGAAACACCTTCCCCATTATCTTGCAATGGCAAGTTGACACTCGGAACTGCATCAAGTTTTAAAATTTTCTTTTTTATTTAAACCAAGTAGGCGATTTCTTATGCCAACCATGTAATCGCTTGGCATTTTATTCAGTCATACTGAAAACATGATATATTACACCTTTGTCTTTCGTTTTCCTGTAATAATTTGAGCACGTAGCGACA
>BGPR01031431.1:0-15279 GCA_013235015.1 Araneus ventricosus | reverse complement strand
TAATCAGTAGAAAAATTATATAATAATTTTAATATTTTAGAATGTAAATAAAATTTTTAGATATTAGAAGATATATCTATATTAAAAACAAGAACTAATAGCAAAGAAGGAATCATGTTTAAAATGGATCTGAAATTCATAGTTATTAGATCTGTATAATAATATTTTTTATTTGTAATTTTTTCAAATATATATAAATATTTAAATTTCTAACATTTTTTGAAATTACTTTGCATAAATTAATAACTCAAAAATTTCAATTCGCGAAATAATAATAATATATGAACAATCTCTTCAAAATAGAAATGTTATGAAAATGTCGAAAATTTTAAGCTAGTGTTAAAAAAAAATATTAATGCATTTACGTACTGCAGAATTTATTATCATCAGCTACAATATTATTTTAGAAAACATTCCATTAACTGTGAGCTTACGCTCCAAAAAAAAATATTAATGTGAGGATAAGAAAATTTCCTAAGAAATAATTTCAAAATATGTTGCAATAATCATGGAACAAAATGGAAATGTACATTTAATTCGTCTTCTTGCAAATACACGCATGGAAAAAATGATATAAAAAGATCTTTTTAAAGAAATTAATGAGCTGAATCGTCTTGTACGAGGAATCTTGGATGATTTGAAACATAGGTTAGACAGTCTGATATAATTGTAAGACTTGTTATAGTGAATTGTATTGTTGTTATAGTGAAGATACTCGTAGTTTATTATTTGATGGATGTACTAGAGAAGCATACTTTCTTTTAGGACCTACTACAGTTAGAGAGTAAAACAATGGAATATTTTGCAGTCGACCAGAATCTGCCTTAAAAGGCAAATCTGAACGTTATCGCTTTGTGTGTTTGTGTATTTTGTTATAAGGATGTGAATTTTTTCAAAAATTACTTATTTATTATACCATTATAGGCATGTTGATTCAAATTAAGCAGGAAGTGTTTGTGCTCCTCTCTAGACAAAAAATTAGGCTGGATCAGAAACAGACCTTTATATTTCAGAACTTAAAGAAAAATCACATTTCAGCCGATGAGGAAAAAGGTCGCTACAATGCAAATACGTAAAATTATATTTTGAAACTTACCTTCAGCAACTTTTCTTTTAAGAGTAAAACGATTTTATTAAATTGAAATAGCCTGGCGAAATAGAAATTAAGTATAACCTGCAGCATCATTTGCAAACAAATGTGGAAAGAATGAGGAAAAATAACGAAAATATGCATATCTATGCGTCTTGGAGTTGTCTAGTTTAGTTACATTAACGTCTCGTTTTAAAACATCATGGAGGATATTGCGGAACAGACAACGCAACTTTGAACCATGAGGAGGGAACCTCAGCTGGCACCCAGTCTCGAACCACATCAGCAGAAGAACGTTTTACTCCCGACGTATGATTTAAAGTGACTCAGGACCACATACACAGCGATTATTTAGTGAAATCGGGTTTTGAAGCTGGAACTCTCCGACTTCGAAGGCGAGAGCTTAACAGTAGGCCACTGAGGTCCTTGGCATAATGTAAAAAGTTCCATAAAAAGAAACAACATTCATTTAACGGCAAAATTTCAATTGCATTTCATATTGAAAGTTGCTATTCAAATGTACCAATCGCAGGAGATTGTATTCATGTCTACTTAATGGGGAGCAATGATGCACTACGTATCAATTCTGCCAGCTTAAATCAACCAATAATGTAAACCTTTCGCTGAAGCTAAATGATGTCCAATAATTATCGCTTAGTCTCAGCTTAGATTTTTTCCCCTCTCATAAAGGATAAAAATTGTTCAAAGAATACTCTCATCAAAGAAATAAAATTCAAGTGGCGTCTGTCAGACTCCAGTGATCTCTCCAGGTTAAACAAACATGCAACACTCTTCTGCTGTTAAAAATGATCGAATTGCAAATACTGTACTTTGTAAATTGTGTAATTTTTCATCCTTTGACTTGTCACCATCACACTTAACTAGCTCTTTGTCATTTTTCTCTTGTTTTTTTAGTTTCACAGAATCTTTTTTGTTGTCTTTACAACCATAACTCTTTTTTCTATGGATTCCTGCTAAAGAAAAGTATTTTTTTTTGAAATTTACAAGAATCTTTTAGAAGTTTAAATTATTTCTGATAAATCTGTTTGAACCGTTTCTAGAGTTTCCTCTGAAATTTCTGACAAAATCACCCCTTTTATTTGTTCTTGACCTGTAAGGATAAACATTGTTTGAACGAAAAGTTTTGTTATTCCTCGTACTACTATTTCCCCTTTTAAAATTCCTTCTGGTATAAAAAAAAAACAATTTTTCGCTATATGATTGTACTTCCCACCGATTTGACACTGAACCGTATTTTGATTAATTTGCACAGTGCTAGAGTTTGATGGTGCTTCAGTTATATTATTCACTGCCATATTTTGTGTTGAGATTGCATTGACTCTATCCGAAAGTTCCAAAATTTGTTTGTTTGTATTTATTTAACTGTTGAGTTAGTATTTGGTTAATTTCAGAGTCTGTGAAGGGAACACATTCAATTACGTGGGAATCCCTCCCGAGATAAAAATGATTTAGATCCGAGAAAATTCTGATTTTGCTATAATACACTGCTTTTATATTTAAAAAACAGTGCTTTATATAAAAAAAATCCATGCCTGCAGAGGGAAGTAAGGTTGGTGCAAAAATTATTTTATAATTATATATTAAATTTCTTGCATTAGAAATAGTGGTACATCACGAAATATATTTGAATTGATAATAATGTGCAAAATTTCTTTATGTTTCATGTTTCTATTATGTAAAACATATTAAGCAAAATTATTCACCGACAATAGTACGTAATGAGTGAAAATATATTAATCTAGAGTTATATTTATTTAATCAATTCAATATCATTTTTGCTGACGTAATGGCTGAAAATTTAGTTAATAAACAATAATATTTTCTAAAGAATGAACTGTAATTTTTAGTTCTATCATTATCTATATAAAAATCAATAATTAGAACATAAATTTTAAATTAAAATAAAGATTTTTAATTAGTAGAAAAATATAATAATTTTTATATTTTATAATGTAAATAAAATTTTGATAGATTAGAATAAATATCTATATTAAAAACAAGAAATAATAGCAAAGAAGGAATCATGCTTAAAATGGATCTGAAATTCACAGTAATAAGAAATGTATAATAATATTGATTTCTTTGTAAATTTTTCAAATATATCTAATTATTTAAACTTAAAACATTTGAAGAAATGACTTTAATAATTAACAACAACTTCCATTCTCGAAATTTGCATAGTACTAATATATGAACAATCTCTTCAAAATAGAATTATTATCCGAATGTCGAGTTTTATGCTAATGTATATATATATATAGTATGGGTGCCTAGGTCCCATGTGTAGTGTAGTTTCGTAGACAGGTGAGGACGCAGTTCTGCTATTAAAGAAATTTAATAATGACAGCACAAACATTTAGGACGACACAAACATTTAAATAGGAAAAGATAAAGGTGAAAGAATTAGAGGGCGGCCACTGCCCTGTACATCAAGTCATCGCCGATAGTTCTGGCGTTGCGTTCCATCGTTCGCCATTACACACAACAACGTCTGTCTCTAACCAGCGCAAGATCATCTGACGTGACGTCAGCTAATAGAGTGAAAGTAGACCAGTACCTCCTGGCGGGATACTACAGCGGCCATTCTGACTGCACGAGCTGACCTCAACGAGTCTTGTCTCCATCAAATATAAACATTATAGAGTAGAAGTACTTGTACAAGAAGAGTCTGAAATGAATAAAAAAACGAGACAGAAAAAGTATACAAACAATAAAAGCTAGAAAAATACATTCTGTTTTTAGATGCAGGGGATCTGAGTCCTATTTAAATAATTCTGCTCCACATTTTCATGTGGTCTGCTGCGGTAGATGTGATGTTAGGCCCTTCATGTTGTCCGACTTTTTTGACATCATAGCCGTCCTTCAACTTGACTTTAATCACTTCGTAAGGTCCGAAGAATTTTGGTCGCAGCTTGAGGCCAGTCCCAAACTGTGTTCGCTGAATTGCAACGAAGTCTCCAACCTTGTACTGGTGAGCTTTTTTTTCTCTTTTTATCGTAGTTTCGACGATTTTCTTCTTTAACCTTCAGGATTTTTTTCTTACAATCGTTCTAATTTCATCACGTTTATGCATCAATTTGTTTAAGTAATCTTCATGCAGTACTTCATTGACCTTGATGTCTTCTTTGTTCTTCATTTTTGTACCCATCATCAGTTCAAATGGAGTGTAATTCGTACTTCTGGATGTTGAGCTGTTGATGACACGCTGTACGGTGGGAACATGCTTGAACCATTTCGTTGGATCGTCGTGGGACAGCTTGGATAAAACAGGTATTAGGATCCTATGCATTCGTTCGACTTGGGATTCCTGTAGTGATCTTTAGGTGTTGAATACGTTCTTCAGAGCAATAAGTTTCAAACTCGTTAGCTGTGAATGCAGAACCTCTATCAGTAATTATTCTAGAAGGATTGCCGAATACTGTTTGCTGTAATTTCAATTTATCAATAGCTTCTTGAGCAGATGGAGATTTAACAGGGTAAAACCACGTGAACTTAGTGAAAGTGTCCACCACGGTGAAGATGTGTTGGTATCTTTTATTGGTAGAAGGAAGAGGTCCAACAAAATCAGTATGGTATGTGTTAAGTAGAACATTGTCTTTGGGTATCGGGTTCAAAAACCCTTCTCCCTTACCATGCTTCTTATTATACAAAATACATTCTACACAATTGGCTATAACATTTTCTATTTTAGTACGCGCGTTAGGGATGTAAAATGTTTTCTCTAACACTTGTTCGGTTTTTGCCATTGCAAAATGACCATTTGTATTCACTTTTCTTATAATTTCGTTCTGCAAAGCTTCGGAAACTACTATAAGATCAGAATCATTTACAGTTTTATAAACGACATTATTCTTAAGAGCAAAGTCATTAATTTGCTTTTTTCCAAGAGTTGTTTGATTGAACTTATATATTCATCACTTTGTTGATAATTGACAATTCTAGATGTTATTTCGTTGTGTGTTACAAGCATAATAGGGTATCGACTTAAACAATCTACATGCTTCATTTGTTTACCTGGACGATGTACGATTTCGTAATTAAAATCTTCCAAAAATAAAGCCCATCTAGCAATTTTTGGTGTTAACTGTGTCTTACTCATAGTTTTTTGAAATGCTGAACAGTCTGTTATAATTCGAAATTTATTGCCAACCAAATAGTTTCGGAATTTCTTTAGAGCTTCAATAATTGCCAAAACTTCAAGTTCGTAACTTGAATATTTCTTTTCTTGGGGAGAGGTTTTTTTTACTCATGTAATGAATTGGGTGAAACTTATTATCATCAGACTGTTAAAAGAGAATAGCGCCATAACCAAATTTGCTGGCATCAGTATGCAATTCAAGTTTTGCACCCTGCTTGAAAATATGTAATACATGATTTTCAGAAAGCTTTTGTTTTAGAGTTTGGAATGCTGAATTTTGTTCGGGTCCAAAATAAAACTCTGTGTTGTCACGAAGCTAGTCACTCAGCGGCTTAGCTACCAATGCATAATTTTGAATAAACTTTTGGAAATAACCAGTGAGGCCAAGGAAGCTTTGTACCTATTTAACGCTTTTGGGTTCTGGAAAATACTGAACGGTAACATTTTTATCCAAAGAAGGACTTATTTTACCGTTTTCAATGATGTAACCAAGAAATTCAATTTTAGACTTTAGGAAGTTGCATTTCTTCAAATTAAGTTCTAATCCGTATTCGGATGCAGTTTGTAATAACCTGCATAACCTCTTTAGACCATCAAGCTCATCAATACTGGGTATAATGATGCCATCCATATAGATAATAACAATGCCTTCTTTAAGAAGATCACGAAATACATGGTTAATAAACATTTGGAAAATACTTGTTCTATTGCAAAGGCCAAATGGAACTTTATTAAATTCATATTGTCCATCATGTGTGAGAAATGAAGTAAACTTTTTACTATCTTCTTCCATTTCCACGTGGAAGAATCCATTTTTCAAATCAATAGTTGAGAAAAATTTCCCTGAGTGCAATTGATCTAGAATTTCTTCTATCAGGGGTAAAGGATATCTATCTTTAACCGTTTTAGCATTTAATATACTATTATACTATTTAATATACGGTAATCGATGCAGACTCGCAAGTTCCCATCTTTTTTCTTACATAACACTAATGGGGAACAGTAATCAGAACAACTTTCTCTGATAATAACCTGGTTTAGCCAATCAGTTATTTGTTCATTTGCTTTCTGTTTTTCTGGAAAAGAGAGTCGTCTGGCTCATTGGCAAACAGGAATTTGATCTTGTAATACAATTTTCATTTTCAGCTTTGTATCCTTAGTTTTATTAGGCTTATAGCTATTAATCAATGATGACAATTCATTTCTAGTATTTGAATCACACTAACATGCGATAAATCAAAAGGACAATCATCAATAACATTTGCAACATGTAACAAAAAATACTCATCATTATTACTGCAGAAACGAATTCCGTCTTTATCAAATGTAAACTGAGTTTGTTGCAGAAAGTCAATTCCAATAAGTACATCAAGGGGAAGTGTGTCATCACTGAGAACATGAATTTTTGCAGGTAAAGTAAGATTTTGAACAGTAATGGAATCTTGAAAGAAACCAATACTTTGGACCGTGTTTCGGCCAATTCCAGAAAATGTTATTTGGGAGGGATACAATGGTTTTGAACCAATTCGCAAATATGTTTTCTCATTAATGATGGCGGCTTGTGAACCAGTGTCAGAAAGTGCAGTTAACTGAATTCCAGAAAGTGTAATATCCACATGCATGAGATTTTGAGGAAAGTTTTGAGCAGAAATTTGATTTACAGTTCTAGCAGGTGTAGCAAGTTTAGAGTCAGATTTGGATGCAGAATTGCGAGAATTTTGAGGGCAATTAGTATGAATATGGCCAAAATTTTTGCAACCGTAACATTGTTTACCATGTGGTTTATTCGTACATTGGGTACTCTTATGACCTGTTAAACCACAGGAGTAGCATACTGCTTGTGGGTTTCGGGTACGCTTACGGTCAAATTTTGCAGCATGAGTGGGATCATCAAATTTTTTGTCATTGTTTGGCCGAAAAGTTCTTGAAGTATTAAACAGTTTTTCATAAATTTTCAATTTTTCCTTAAATTCAGGAATGGATTTGCAACCATACAAAATAATTTTATTGTTCGATGAATCAGGAATTCCGTTTATTACATACTCAATCAAAGAGGAATCATCAAGAGAACTTTTGTGAGCAAGATCTCGTATGGCCAAAACGTATTCTTGTCATGTTTCAAATGGTTTCATACGTCAAGATTCCATTAATTTATGCAATTGCAAGCCGTTTATTTTATACGAAAATTCGTCCAATAAATGTTGTTTCATTTGTTCCCAATTTGTAATTCCACGAATAGATCTCATTAAAGTTAACGCGGGACCTGTCAAGCATTTTTTAACAAAAATAACTTGGTGAATTGGATTCTTTATTTCATGCAAGTTAAATATATCTTCAACATCAGAAATAAAAGTTTCAACGCTGTAATTATCTCGAGACGAAAATGGTTTTACTAAATCAACAATATCTTTTAGACTAAATGCCTGGAAAGAATTACTAAGAGTGTGTTGCATATCAAATGAAGGCAATGAATTTTGAGCTGACTCATCAAAAACAATTTGCGATTTCCGGTGTTCTCTCTGCGATTCGAGTATTAATTTATTGCTTACGCTTTGCAGCGAGTCTGTTAGTTTCGGTTCCGATTCATCAAGGTCCTCTGTTTCACTAAAATCAGATGCTTCCGTTGTTAACAGCGAATGATCGCTGAGATGCGTTAAAATAGTATCACATTTGTCTAAATCAGTATAAAATTCCAGATGTAGTAGATTACATTTAGCGATTAAATCTTTAAGCGAAAATTCTGCAACAACTTTCTGTTTTGTTTCTTCGAACTGAAAGTCTGATGGAAATCCTGAAAATTTTCGTAATCTAGAACGATTTAGCCTATCGCCTTCCTCACCAATGATTAAACGATGCAAAAGTTGGATTTGATTCTTATTACTAGTTTTTAGAGATTTGGCGATTTTCGGAAAATCATTTAGAGTAGCCATTTCGCTATATTTCAAGAAACAGTCACAAATATTCAAAAAGAGAATATTAACAACCTATCATTCAACTTGAGGGAATATCAATTATTTAGTCACTCAAAATTGAAATATGAAATCAAGCTGTAAAATATAAATTCAAAAGTAGAGAATAGAATTCCACATCAAAATTACTTTAAATACCAATTCAATAATAAAATCTTAATTCTCAAAATATATGATCTTCAGAACAGTTTTTGTTCATGGAAACAAAATTATGAATTCAAATATCAGTAGCATCAAATAATAAATTTTTCAAATATATATATCAAATTATGCATCAAAATATTTTTTTGAAGAAAACAGAAGATGTAAACTTATATGAGCATCAAATAGGTATTATTTCAAAATACTCATCAAATCATTCTTCAAAAAAAATCTTTGCTCAGGAAAATAGAAGATACAAATGCAACACGAAAGTATTAATTCAAAAACTTCAAAGTTCTAATTTCAAAAGCATCAAAAGTTTAATATCAAAGCATTCTTCAAAATAAATATTCTTGTAGGAAAATAGAAGAACTAATTTCAATATCAAATAAGCAAAGTTTTCATCACGTAACTTTCGCTTCATCAAAATAATGCATCAAAAATTAAGAACTCGTCATCAACTAGAAATTCTTAAATCAAACAAATCTGAAAATAATTCTTCAACTTTCCCACAGTTAAATCTTCATCAATTTCAAAATTGCATCAAGCATCCACATCTTCTTCAACAAGCATCAGCGTTTTCTTCAAATTATAGGAGAATGATGAAAATGTACTTACAATTTGGCAGGACGAAGTAGTGATTTTCTGTTTTGAAAACCGGTATGTTTCCCATCGATATTGGTAATCCAGTTGGGTTGGGCACAAAAGGCCTGGCACAACATCAAAATAGGCACTAGTAGCCATCAAAAGTTAATATATCTGGTTCTAGGGGTTTTTAAAAGGAGTAGAGTTCAAACGGACGAGACGCCATGTGGTATGGGCGTCCCATGTGTAGTGTAGTTTCGTAGACAGGTGAGGACGCAGTTCTGCTATTAAAGAAGTTTAATAATGACAGCACAAACATTTAGGACTACACAAACATTTAAATAGGAAAAGATAAAGGTGAAATAATTAGAGGGCGGCCACTGCCCTGTACATCAAGTCATCGCCGACAGTTCTGGCGTTGCGTTCCATCGTTCGCCATTACACACAACAGCGTCTGTCTCTAACCAGCGCAAGATCATCTGACGTGACGACAACTAATAGAATGAAAGTAGACTAGTGCCTGATGGCGGGATACTACATATATTTATCAATGTATTTACATGCTGTAGAATTTATTATCGCAGTTACAATCTTATTTTACAAAGAATTCGATTAAATGTGTGCTTAAGGAGCAAAAGAATGTTAATGTAGAATTAGAAAATTTCTTAAAAAATAATATTAGAATATGTTGCAATAATTGTAGAACAAAATGGAAATGCACATTTAATTGGTCATCTTGCAAATACATTTATGAAAAAAATTATCTAAAAAAATATGTTTTAAAGAAATTAAATAACTGAATGGTCTTTCACGAGGAATCTTGGATGATCTGAAACACTTGTTAGACAGTCGGATATAATTGTGAGCCTTTTCGTTATAGTGAAGATACTCCTTGCTTATAATACGAGTACTAGAGATGCATACTTTCTTGTAGGACCTGCTAAAGTTTCAGAGGAAAAGGATGGAATATTTTGCATTCGATCGACTCTGACTTTGAAAAAAAAAGATCTGAACTTTATCGCTTTATGCGTTCGTCTATTTTTTTATAATGATGTGTTTTTTAAATATTTATTTATTTTTCAATTATAGGCAGGGTGGTGTAGAAACATATAGGCTAAATTAGACATAGATTTTGTTCAGATTCTTTCTTGAGTGTGCCATTTATATTTCGGAATTTAAAAAAAAATCATATTTTATAGGATACGCAAAAATGCCTCTACTATACAAATAAGTTGCTCATAAAATCTACCTGCATTAACTTTTTTCACGAGTGAAATGAAGTTATTAAATTGAAATAGAATGGCGAATAGAAATTAAGTTTAACCTGCAGCATCGTTTTCAAAAAATAATGTGAAAAGAAAATTTAAATAGCCAATAACTCTTTGGACAATTTGTATCCTTAACGAGCGAGAAATCGTGCTAATTTGAGCCTAAGAGATAATTGCGGGATATCATGTGGCTTCAGTGAAAGGTTGACATTATTGGTTGATTTAAGTTGGTACTATTGATACGTAGTACATCATTGCTCCCCATTAAGTATACTCATAAGTAGGCTTGAATACAATTGAATTGAGGCTTAATAGCAACTTCTAATATTAAGTACAATTGAAACTCTGCCTTTAAATGAAAGTTGTTTTATTTCATGGAACTCTTTAGATTATGACAAGGGCCGCAGTAGCCTAGTTGTAAGCTCTTGTCTTTGATGTGGAAGGTTCCAGCTTCGAATCCAGATTTCACTAAATGATCGCTGTTTATATGGCCCTGGTGCACTTTAAACAATAAGTGCGAGTCAAACGTTTTTCAGCTGGTGTGGTTCGAACTGTGGAGAGGGGGTGCCAGCTCAGGTTCCGTCCTCGCGGTTCAAAATTACGTTGTCTTTCCCGAAATATCCGTCATGATGCTTTAAGACGAGACATTAATGTTAAACTAGACAACTCCAAGACGCATAGAGTTGCATATCATAATGTAGTAAAGAATGCTTTTAGGGTTTTTAACCTTTAAATTCAAATACGCATATTTTTTGGCTAAACAAATCTTTAGAAATTCAAATAGTGACAAATCGATTAAATGTATTTTGCACAAAGTGAGAAAAGGATTTTTTTATATATTTTTTTATTATCTCCAATTGATTAAAAGTCCATGAATTGAAGAGATCTTTGAATGCATTCTTTGCGTGGACTTCGTTTTTAAATAATTTTTCCTTAAGAAGTTACGAAGATGGCAATCAGTAGCTGAAAGGTCTGGCTGCTATGGTGGGTGTTCTAGAAGCTCCCAACCGAATTCACTTAATTTAAGCGGCATTGGTTGTTTGATGTAAGAGTGAGAGTTATCTTGAAGAAGAATAGTATATATATAAATAAAAGAAAACATAGAAAGAAAACATTAAAAACACGTTGTAAAAGAAAAACCAAAATAATAATAAAAAGGAACAAAAACGCCAACGTCCGGGACGCGTCATCAGCAAGGGAAATCCCGAACGGGCGCAAGCATAAAATTCGGTGTTTTCTGAACACAAAACTCTAGCAATAATGCCAAAAAGAGTTTGCTTCCCCCGGAACACCGAAACAAAAACCAACGTTTGAAAAAAAGCAAAAAACCCAAGTCCAATTGAGAAAGAAAAAAAATATAAGAAAAGCCGAAGTCCATTAGAAACAAAACGTATTAAACCCAACCCCAAAACCAACAAAACAAAACAAAAACGAAGAAAAAGGTGTCAAAACTCACCCTAAAAACGAAGAAAAAGTCTCAAAACTCACCCAAAAATCCACAATTGAAGAGACAATGCAGAACCACGCGGCACGAACTACCGTTTAAAAGTGCTGACGTGACAACGATTGAAGTGGTTGACAGTTAACTTTTAGCGTCACAGTTTTGGAAAATGTTTTACTAGGAGTGAGGAGTGAAGAGTCTTAGAGACCTTTTGTTGTCCGTGAGGTCTTAGGAGCTTTTTTCCGAGTATCAGTATATAAGTAGACAAAAGACAAATAAACCAAAATGAGACTAACTGTAAAAAAGATTAGAGGCAAATAGAATAAAGACAAAAATAGGAAGGTTTTTTTTTTTTACAGGACGCTGTGGAATAAAGGTAAAAAGAGAGAAATGGGAATTTTATTGGAATTAAGATTGAATTTGAAAAGTTCGATTTGTTTTTTCTTTGATTCTGAATTGTTACAAATATTTTTAATCCTTAGTAATGGATGTAATATTGTGTTTTTAAAGATCTTAATAGAGATAATAGAATTCCAAAAATTGAACCTATTAACATTAAATTTAAATTCATTTCTTTTGTCGTAGATGCTTAAATTTAATTCGTTTTGACAATCAATATCAAGATCAAGACAAATAGCGTTAAAGTTATTATCGTTAGTTTTTCTTAATTTTAATTCTTCAGGATAAATATTCCCACTAACTGTAGAGAAATTCTTAAAATTAAAAATCAGGATGTCATCTATATATCTAAAAGCTGAATTTAAACTTAAAACTGTATCTTTTTCGTAAATGTGAAGAAATATATTTGCAATTAAAGGAGAAAAACAAGACCCCTGTGGAATTCCCTTTATCTGTAAGAAAATATTTTCGCCATTCGAGATGAAATTGTTGAAGATGCATAAATTAATAATCTTTAACCAATACGCTTCTGTGCAATTTAGCAAGTTTTTCAAGTCATAGTAGTAATGCATTAAAACTTCTTTTAATTTATTAAGTGGGATGCTAGTGAACAGGTCCTGAAAGTCATATGTCTCAATATATGTAATTACATTGTTTTTTGCAAAATCAATCACTTTAGTATCATTTTTAATAATCCATGTAAAATTTTATTTTTCTATAAAACTTAGAATAATATTAAGGTACTTAGAGAATGATTCTCCGGCTTTTTTCATGTACGTATTTGTTCCGCAAGTGATAAATCTGAACTTGATAGGTTGTTTGTGGAATTTTGGATAGATTGTAATATATGGAAGGGTCATATTATTGTTTATGCAATTGATTCTTTTATTTAAAGCACGGATTTTTTTCTGTAAAGTGGTGCTATTAGATTTATATAATTTAAATGTTTCAGAGGTTTTTAGTTCCTTATCCAAGAGTTCAAGATAGAATTGTTTACAAATAATTGAGAAATTGCCTGAAGCTTTCTCGATAGGAGTTAGAATGAAGAGTTTCTGTATTTCTTTGATTTTTTCTTTTATTGTTTTTAAGGAATAATAACTGTAATTTTTATAGAAATTATAGAAATTCTTATTGATAAAGTCTTTAAATTTGAAATAATAACTCCATTTCCAGTCTATGAAGAAACAAAGAGGAATATCGAAATTGTTAGAAATTTTTAAACAAAAACAATCAATATTTTTAAGAAAGCTATTTAATAACTATTCTTTTTTCATTCGAAAAATGGGACGAAATTTTGTACCTTTTTCCAACATTTTTCGTAATTCACTATCTTGAATTACATTTAAATTACCTGTAATAATGTGTTTATGGTGGGGATCCACGAAACTCCTATATTCCTCCTCATTGCAGAGACAATGAGCAGGATTTCGATTTCTATCAATGTTTTTACAAAAGAAATTATAATTAAAAACCCTACGACCAAGGGGAATGTCATATTTGAAAGATTTGCCAAGTTTGAAGCTTTTCAGTGGGAACGAATCAAGTTTGTCTTCAAAGATTCGGTTGAAATTGAAAGCATCAAAAATAGGATGTTTAAAGTCTATTCTCATATATAAAACGGCTTCTTTAGCTTTTCTATTTTTATTTTTAACAATCCTCTGAATCCTAGCTTTATAAATATCATTAATGAGAATAAGGAAATGTAGATTTTTAGTACAATGTTTATCTATTGATTTTTTAAAGATATCACAATATTTTTCTTTAATGGAAAAAATATGATTTTTTACAGGCTTATAGTTGAAGTTTATATTAAAATCTTCCTCTAATTTATGTAGATCTTTATGAAACAGTTTCTTTAAATCCTCTTCAGCCAAATTACTCATTTTATTGTTTCTTTTATTTATTCCGCTTGGATTTTTTTCCCAAAAATAATATCTTTATTTATTGTCAAATTATAGGAAAGGTGATGCATATTCAACACGAAGTGTTTAGGACCCTCCTGAGCAAAAATATAGGCTGGTCAAAAAAATGTACCGATAATCTCCTGAGTATATTCTTTATATTGTAGGATAAAAATCTGCCTGAATTTGCGGTGGTCAAACTCAGACGCACACAGTTCTGCAATTCTGCTGATAAAAGAGTTTTGCCAAATTAAAGAAGTCTAATTAGTTGCAATTTGACTTATTTTATTCACATGAAACAGGACGGATGGCCAGATCGATACACTTCCCTCTGACGGACTTCGCCCGAAATTTGACACAGATCCCGTTTCAGAATAAAAACAACTTACGAAATTTATTTATTGAGCTCTTTCCGTTCTGTGCCATCATGCTCAGATACTGGTGGATGTTATTCCCAAAATGATTCTCGGACTTCAATAATTCGCATTCTTTAACTATAACAATACTTTCCATTTGGTACTTCTTTTATCAAATCAAAGACAACGTGACGCCACTACACCGCGTTAGGTGTCATATTGCTGGTGTTATATAAAAGTGCCGCGTGTCAAACACCACATACAGCATATCATTGGAAATTTTGATCTAAAAGTTGGAAGCACAAGCGACATGTGGCATTTTATGACAGCATTTAAAAATTGTGAGGAGGTGTAGCTAGCACAATCAGCTGTGTTTCATCAATAAAATGTTTTGGAAACTTTATCACGCAACATTTTCATATAACACTAAAGGTACCATATTCGAATGATCTTTAACACGTAACTGTGACGCTACGTGAACTGATTTCATCACTTTGTTGATGGGTATATTGCACAACTGTTTAAAGTTGCTTACTTGATTACTCAATCAATATTGCTAAATAAATTATAATATAATTAATTTTTTGTACTATCTTATTGTATACATGTTCAATTCATTCAAGTGACTTTACAGTCACAAGAAATACGTAATTGAGCATGTCATACAACACCAGGACAATAGGGCCGGATTTAGGTATTTCTACGCCCTAGGCCAAAGCGTATTCTGCTTCCTCTCTCAAAAAAGATTATACATAATTTTCAATTAAATATACAATAGTTTGTTTCTGAAACATATAAGTACTTAATACCACAACCACATTAGTTTTTTAATTCGAAATTACACTAGTTATGAAATAACATAATAATAACGCTTACAAAAATACTCCTTTAAATTTCTTGGAACCTATTTGAACATAAGTTCAATATTGTTTAAAATAATTTTTACTATTTGACTTTCAAAACAATAACC
>BGPR01031430.1:2696-18052 GCA_013235015.1 Araneus ventricosus | reverse complement strand
AATTTTCACCCCCCTCCTCCTTTTCTTTCCCCCTCTCTTATTTTCACCTTAGGTTCCACCTCACACTTTTATTTAAATGTATATTTCTTCATTTGTTTAATGTTTTAAAGTGTTAGGGAGTAATATGGGTAACAAACTTTTTTTTTCTCTGCATGGTGTACGCGGGGAGGGATCGACGGGGTAACTGCCTCGGTCTTCTCTCGTGTGTCAAATATTTGAATCGCATCAAATATAATATCATGTCGAGTCTTCAAATAGAAGATAATTACAGTTATGAGGGAATGTTTCAGAAGGAGGATATAGACTTTTGCTCCTCCCTTCCAAATCAGAACTCAAAAGCAAAAGCTATTGCAAACGCTCCGAGAAGGTCTAGATCTACATCAGATCTTTTACAAGCTCAACAAGAATCTCAGTCAGACTCCCAAGATACTGAAGTTAACCCAACAATCTCACTTCTGGCACAATTAAGGAGAATAGTTAACATCAAAAGAGGGACAAAATCATACCTCACCATCCCACTTCTTAATGAAGCAAATGAAATTATGGACCTCATCGAGTCAGACATCAATGTTCTTATTTCCCAGTCTTCTCTGAAGCCCAATGGAGTTACAGAGGCTCAAGCAAGTGCAACATTTCTAACAAAAGCCATTTCACCAGAACAAGCTGACGCAACCATACAAACTACCCCATCAATAAGCAGATCGGGTCCAATAACAACTAAAAAATCCTTTGCGGATGCACTTAAAAGCAATCCTCCAAAACAACGTCCAACAGCCATTCTCCTATATCCCAAGGAAAAAGATAGTCTTGAGGGTTCAATGAGAGACTTCCTCTCAGATGAAGTTCTATCTAACCATTCAATCTTCAAAAATGTAAGAAAAATCAAAAATATCAAAAATAACGGTCTAGCAGTTATTGTAAATAACAAATCTCAACAACAGGAATTTCTGGAAGAAATACAGAACTTCCCGTTAATCAAAACAAAGATCTCTCCATCTCTCCCATCAATAAAACACCCGAGTGCAATATTGTATGGTGTTCCTAATTCTATCATAGAAGAGGAAATCCAAAGAGAATTGAAAGCTGCTACATCCCAGGATTCAAACCTGAGAGTTCGATTCAAATTTAAAGGTAAAGAAGAAGATACAACAAACTGGGTCTTTGAAACTCCTGGAGAAATTCTCAAAATTCTCAAGAGAAAAAGCAAAATACATGTCAAATGGCATACAGTTGACATTCGTGAATTTTATCACATTAAAAAAATGTAATTTCTGCCAAGCCTATGGCCATGTAACAAAAACATGCCCTAACACAAAACCAACATGTGGGAACTGCACCGGCCCACATGCCACATTTAAATGCAGAAGAAATGTCTTTATTTGCATCAACTGCTCAACATACAACAAGGTGCACCAAACCAACTATTCAACCTTCCACAGGGCACATTCTAGTGCATGTTTTTGCCACTCAACAGAAGTTGCAGCTTACAAGAGAACCCGTGATTATGAATAATATGCAAACGAGTACTTTAAAACCAAATAAAAATCTTTCAAACAACAATTCAACAAATAGTCAACAAGCCAACTTTCATCATGATTTCCAATGGAATGTCTCTTATAACATTAACGAAAAAATAAAAATTTTGCAAATCAATCTACAAAAAGCTAAAGTTCCAACTGCAATGTTGGCAACGACGGCAAAACTACTCAACCCAGACATCATATTAGTCCAAGAACCTTATGTACTGGAGGGCAAAATTGAGGGTCTACCAAGCTTCTGGAAAAGCTGGCTTTCAAAAAATAATAAAGCAGGCATCATCGCACTACCATCATGTAATAACCCAGTCTTTCTCTTTTCCAGTAACGAAATAGTGGCAATTAAAATCCAGGCAAACTCAAGTCCCTTCACTATAATCTCTTCGTACTCATCTCCATATTCAGCAATAGAGCACAATCTCGATGAAACTCATCAACTCATTCATTCTCTTCAAGGTGAAGACTTCCTGTTGGGAGAAGACTTAAACGCGCACAGCCAGACATGGGGGTACTCTAACACAGACACCAGAGGTGAAAAGGTCTCTGACTTTATTTCATCAATTAATGGTCATCTTTTAAATACAAAAGACGCTCCTCCAACATTTATTCAAAGGGACTCTAAAGGCTGGCCGGACCTTTCAATCGCATCTTCATCAGTTCTAGCTGTAAACTCCGATTGGCAAGTGTTGGATAACATAGAATCTTACAGCGACCACAAAATCATTAGTATAACTATCAACAAGGATCAACACATCTTAAAATATAACCGCTTCAAAACTATCTTTGGTGGTCATAAAAAATTTTCAACAATTTTAAAATCAAAAGCTCATTCAATTCTTAAAAGAATCTCAGACACAGTCCATCCAGAGGACATAGATGATCTAACGGTTTTCATACAACAAGAACTTAATTTTGCTTGCAGGAAAGCATATAAACTAAAGAAAACACCAACAACCCCAACCATCTCCTGGTGGAATTCAAATTTAGAAACAAAGAAAAAAGAAATAACAGCACTTAAAAGAAGAGCTGAAAGATCCAATGGTCTAGTCAAAACCCACTTTGAAATTAAAGCTAAAATGAAGCTTTCAATATTCAAAAAAGAAGTCCTTCAAGCCAAAAGAAATAGTTTTAAGAAAAATTGTTCTCAATAAATGAAGCGTATGGAAAATTTTTCAAAATGGCATTCCAAAAAACAGCACCTCCAACAGACATCTTTTCACAAATAAATAATGACCACAATGGCTCTCCACTTGAAATTGCTCAATCCATTCTTCAATCACTTTATCCCATCACAACAGATGTCACAGCCAAAAACACCTCATCACAACCGCATAACTTGGAACCTCCCTTCACTAACAAAGAACTCAAGACCATTATCAAGACTCTTCCAAACAACAAAGCTCCGGGCAATGACGGCATTGACTTTATAATAATTAAACAAATCTTCAAATCATGTCCATCCATCCTCAGGAATTTCTTTAACAAATGTTTACAATTCCAAAGGTTTCCAACATCTCTTAAAGAAGGCATCATTGTCCTTTTTCATAAAAAAGGCAAGGAACCAAGAAACATCTCTTCTTACAGGCCAATTACCCTTTTACCAACACTGGGTAAACTTTTAGAAAAACTGCTTCTTCAAAGATTTAATTATTATCTTGAGAAGAATAACAAATTACATGATCATCAATATGGTTTCCGCCAGGGTAAATCTGTCGACTTAGCACTTTCCACCCTCGTCTCAAAACTCGAGGAAGCCAAACGCAAGGACCTTCAAACTCTCTTCATTTCAATCGATATTAAGGGAGCTTTTGATAACCTTCAATACTCGTCTATCAAAAACTCTATTGACAAAATTGCCACCAAATCAAACATAACAGAAACATTAAAGGACATTCTAAACAACCGCAAAGTAATAATTCAAACCCAAATAGGACCTTCTTCCTGGCCACAAACCAGAGGCTGCGCACAAGGTTCATGCAGTGGCCCCGCTTTCTGGAACCTTGTTGCTGACAACATCCTTAATGCAGACTGGCCTCCTGACGTCCACCTCCAAGCCTTCGCTGATGATTTTGCCTTCGTAATCTCTCACCGTACAAAAAAAGGCGTTCAAGAATTAGCTAAAAAGGCCATTCAAATTTTCTCCAATTGGGTAACTTTAAACAAGCTCGAAATATCATTTGATAAAACTAAATACATGTATATCGGCAAACTTGTCAACCCAGCCCGCATCAAATGGAACAACGTAAGAATTCAAAAAGTGTGGTCATTAAAATATCTAGGTGTTGTCATTGATAGCACTCTTAGCTGGGTCCCACACATCATAGACAGAGGAACTAAATCACTTGACCACTATCACCAGCTTCAAAGGATAGCTGGCAAAAATTGGGGTCTCAGTCAAACCAACAGGAAACTAATCTATAAGACTGTTACCGAAAGAATGATCTGTCATGGCTCAGTAGCATGGGCATTAAATATATCAGAACGAATGAAACGCAAATTAAATTCCTTTCAAAGAAGATTTCTTTTAATAATAACTAAGGCTTATCATACAACTTCTACACTAAGTTTACAAATCTTAACAGGGATCCCTCCACTTCACCTTACACTTAGTAAGGAAGCTAAAAACATAAAAATAACAAGATTAAGGCAACCAGCCATTATCAACGATTCTCTCATTGACCCATCTGACTATGAAGAAATACTTAGAGGACATCAATTTCATCCTGCTGATTTTAAAATCGACTTCCGGATCTCGACAGAACCAGCTCCTAATTATCCTATCGAGAACTCAATTTACACAGATGGTTCTAAAACCACAGATGGCACAGGCTCAGCATTCTGCAGCTTTGATGACTTAGGCCAACTCAAAACAAAATGGTTGGGAAAACTCTCTCAGGACAACAACATATTTCAAGCCGAACTGCTAGCAATTCATCAAGCCATTCTCCATCACATCAACTCTAAAACCCAAGTAAAAATCTGGTCAGACAGTTTATCAAGCCTTCAAGCCATTTTGAATCCCACTTCTCCACATCCTATAGTCCGTGACATTCAAAAACAACTTCAATCCAAAAATAACATCTACATCGGCTGGGTGAAAGCACATATCGGACATTACGGCAACGAAACAGCAGACGAACTTGCAAAAAAAGCAATTAACGAAGGTACAATCATTAACATAAAAAAGCCACTCAGCTCACTCAAGAAATCCCTAAATCAAGAATTATTAGAAAAATGGCAATTAGAATGGAACAAAGGCAAAGTTGGTCGGCTAATTCATGAAATCATCCCATCCCCATCATTCAAGCTCCACAAGTGGTCAAGAGGTGAGATCATGTTCTTTTCAGAACATGGTCCTTTTCCATCATACCTCCGGCGCTTCAATCTAAAGCCTACAGACCTCTGCAACTGCGGTGATGTTGGAACTCCCCTTCATTATGCCACTTCCTGCATATTGACTGAGAGCTGGCATTTCAAAAAGCCAAGCACACCCAACCTCCTTCACTGGAAAAAGGGCATCCTGAAAAACAAAGGAGCTCGCATACAACTTGGTAAACTAATGGATTTTCTAATGAATAACGATGATCTGATCAACGGGTCATAATAAACAATAATAACAACATCCAACTCAGTATTTTGAGTAAGTAATGTACATATTGTAAATATTTCATTATCTATTTTTTTTAACTATAAATTTCTTGTTATTAATTCTTCCATATAGATTTTTTGTTCCTCTTCGGCATAATATCCTGAATCCCTGTGTATCAGTTCTCAAAGTTGCAATTCATCTGCGCCAGATTATTTTCTTCATTATAAAGACGTTAATTGTCATGATACTTATTTTCATTGTTAACGTTTCAATTTTAACAACTTGAGCAACTCATTTAAGCAACAATATTGTATGTTATCATCCAACAAATACTTCTTGCCATAATATTTAAACTTTTTGTTTAGCAAATGTATTAGTAATAATCTTAAAATGTAGATTGGTAACAACTTTCAAAAGTACTGGTACTTGCTCCTTTTGGTAAAGTTTTTGAAAGCAATTTTAATTAACAAAATATTTTTTCCATTCACTAACCACAGCAATTGTTTACTATTGATCATATAAACAAAACAACATTGTTAATCATTTCATCAAGACCGGGCCAACCAATATGTTTGTGGCCTGCAACTCTCTCAGCCATGTACAACATCTGTGAAAAATTATTCATTGTCATAACTCAATTCATATTATATGTAATGTATTATTTTTAAATTATCAAATAAAGTTGTTCGGGGACGTCGTTTCGGTGCGGGGCCTTGTGTCCCGTGGGGTTGGTTGGTTAATCTCTTGTTTCTGCGGACAGCCATCTAAACCGCGAAAAGAGTTCGCAAGAACTCAAAAGCGGGGCTGCCCGTAGTGTCAATGTATGAAGCAGGGTCGGATTTAGCCTTTGAACCGCTCCGTGCAAAAGTAAAAAATTGCGCCCCCATGGAACTACAGTGGAAGCATTCTAAAAAAAAGATATTTGGTCTTTTTTAACATTTTTTAGCGAACGCCAATAAACAACAGTGTAACTCAGTAACTGACAAAAAAACTTATAATAATTTTTTACTTAAAATACTTTTTTTTTAAAAAAATAGTTTACAGGATTATAAATTCAGACGAATTTTTTTTACAAACTTTTAGCTCTGAGAATTCTATAATTAATTCAGAAGCATGTAAGCAGCTACTCAGTTCATACTCAATTCCTAATATAGTGAGGTCTGACAATCTTGTTTGAGATGTTGTTCACAAATAGGTCTTGATTATTTCTAGTTTGTAAAAACTACGTTCCCAGGATGCAACACTTATTGGAAGAGTTAGTAAAATTCTTAGAGCAATGCTCAAGTTTGGAGCAAAATTCACACAGACAATGTTTTATATATATATAGATTACTGGAGTAGTGCCTTGAAAGTTTTGTGCTCATTAGAACATAAAATTAGATTGTTTTATTGTTTTTTAGAATTTTTTTCAGTACCTTTTCTAATTAATTCAGAAACTCCATTGCTATTTTTTTTCTCATTTTGTTCCGAAAATTTTGCGGGGCCGCGGTAGCCTAGTGGCAAGGTCCCGGCCCTAGGGCCGGAGGGACCCAGGCTCGAAACCCGATTCCACCGAAGATCCGCCGTGTATGGGCACCGCTGCACGCCAAATCATACATAGTGGCCAAACGCCCTCTCGTTGGTGTGGCGTGGAAGTTTGGATAGGGGGTGCCAGCTCAGGTGTCGTCCTCGTCATCTGACCGGGGTTCAAAATTACGAGGTCCGTCCCAAAATAGCCGTCGTGTTGCTTCAAAACGGGGCGTTAATATAACTAAACTAAACTTGACAATTTTGCGCCCCTAGAATTTTTTTACTCCGTGCCGGGGTAGGGATAAACGGAGTGTTCGTCCGGCCCTGGTATGAAGTGACCTTATCTGACGGCGAACTCAAGAAGAGATTCATTCCGTAAAACTACTGAGCCGTGACGGCGGAGGCTAAAGAATAGATTTTTTCTTTGTTCCTCCTCGTGCATTTTCTACCGGTTCACCCTTAATTTTTCGAGAAATGAATCATCCACTTCCTGCTAGCTCATTCTCGTACGAACACGCTTCTTCCTGACACGTCATTCTCTTCTGTAAAATCGAAATAACTTGTTTTGTGTGGATCGCGTTAAGTTTATTATTTAATTTTAATTCCTATTTTAAGCATTTCAATTATGTCAAATAAACTGAAACATAGTGTATGCTCACTAAAAGACAGATCTTTTTAGGTAATCTTTTCAATTACATATAATTTTCGAAAATAAAATAGGTTCGGATTAACCGGCATTTCGGATTAGCGGGATTCTGTCGTAACTTAGCTTATGACAAAATATAATACTCTGCAGTTAATTACAAAAGTTTAAAAGAGTACTTCTCTCAGTCTTACAGGGTTTGGTCTGTCAATGAACTCAATTTCGTGGACCTCGACGGAGCCATTTATGCCGAATGACTTGACTCGATCCATTGGCAATCTGTGTCTGAAGTCCCAACAATGTTGATTATTCACCGCAATCTATTAAAAAATGGGCGGATAAAATCAAATTAAAAAGACATAATCATGAAACCGTTAGAATATCCAAAACAAAATAAAGAAAATTCAGAATGTCTATAAATAAAAACATTTTTAAAAACACACTTTTATTAATGTATAAGAGAAGCTGATTTTTTTTATATTAAGAATTCCGATGTCAAAACAACAAGTGTGAGGTGGTGATAAGAATGCACTAGGTAAATTGGAATTTAGATTTTGATCACATTCATTATATATTTTGATAATTAATAATTATTAAGGAACTTTCTTTCTTATGTTTTTCACATTAGATTAATTAATTTCCTTATTGATTCAGCACATCGCCTTTTTATACCATTTTTTAAATCGCAAAATTCTTGACAAAAATATATTTTTCTCTACTTTTTACTTCATTAATAAAAGTGTATTTCTGAAAACCTTTCCATTTCCATTATTTTTCAATTTTAGGCATTAATATATTTCGTAATTCCAAGGAATAACGAAATCCTATTATAGATTTTTTTTTCGAATTCAGTACCAGATGTATAAAATAATACCACTAGTATAAAATAAAATTAAATTAAAACCAATCTATTAACTGATAATTAATATCCGAAAACTTCAAAATGGTACCGTCGACTTTCATTAACTCTAAACCCTTAAATTTAGCTGGTTCGGTTTGGGTTTTAATAATAATAATAATCGAGATACTGGCAATCGATGTGGGACTAGAAACCATGAGCGAAAGCAACTTTGGAGACCTCTGGATTCTTACTGAAAGCCGTAGCTCAATTCAACATCTTAAAAACTGGACCTACATAGGGGATAAAACAAGCTAACCCCCAGATAGCAATTTTAGTTTGCAGCAAAGCTGCAACAGTCTTGCTCTGCAAAATCAGCAAGCTTGCAACAAATTTGACGAGACAAGAGTGCAAGCTTGAAACAAGCTTGCAGCACGTTAACGTCAGCTTCGAAGTCACCATGCGACGAACTTGCAGCAAGCTTGTCACGTCAAACTCATTGCAAACATAGCAAAAACCGAGTACGAACACAACCTCGGATTAGAATTCGCTACCTAGCGCTTGCTAAGCGGAAGCTCTAGCCACTCGGCCAGATGAACTCTGAGAGGAGAAGATAGATTTTGCTAATACATCGTTCGATTCAATTCGCATACGATTTATTTTAAACTCTTTTCTTGATTTCATTAATTTTTTAAAATTTTGTGTTGAGAACATGATTTGAAATCAAAGAGAGAGAGCGATTTTCGCTAATAACTACGTTTTGCTAGTAGAATAAATTATGAAATTAGGGTTCAAAAGTAATTACTTTTAAAATGGGACAAAATGTAAGTTATTATTTTTCAACAAACATTGACTGTTTTTTAGGTTTAATTTTGTTTATAAACGTTAAAATTTCAACATTAAGGAAAAAGGCGATATAGTTTTCTTTAAAGTGCTAGTTCTATATTTAGTAAAAATATGGAAAATGTTTCAAAATTTTTTTTATAAAAAAAGTTAGTTTTTTCACAAATTATCATTGATTTATTGAATTAATAAAAAAGAAGGACGGTCTAGGAGATGCTATTAAAAATCGGATGTTTTTTTAATACAGAGACAAAGATAATTATCTCTTATTGTGCTATCATCTTTGCATCAAGCTTGTTTTGCAAACGTGCAGCAAGCTTGAATTGCAAGGAGGGGTGGCGCTAGTTGTCACGGCGAACTTGTGCAAACTCGTTTTGCAAGCGAGAGTGGCGATTCTGCATTGTTAGTTTGCCACAGTTTCGTTTCAAGTTTGACGCGTCAAATCTGCCATGACAAGATAATATCAAGTAAAAATCAAACTTGCTGCAAACGTACGTGCTATCTGGGCCCATCTTGCAAAAATTGAAACTCATCTCCCTTCAGCATGATGTACATTTTCAATGGATCAATTCGCATGCGGATATTCACGGAAATGAATTGGCCGACAATCATGCAAAGGAGGGTTCAGGTCATCCCATCTCTTCCTCTTCAGAGATTTCTTTATTTTCGCGGAAAAAAGCCCAAAACAAGGCGGAGTGGCTGGTGCCTCCCTCTCACCACTGGTACAAAGGAAGGAAGCCGGGACTTTCCCTATCCCTCCCATGCCACAGGTAGTCCAGTACCTGTCTTTCACGACTTGCCAACGGCCACCTGAATTGCCCTACATATTCTGAGGGCAACAAGATCTACCCTCTCTTCCCTAAATGCCAGCAACATCAAGCATCACCTAAACACATATTGGACTGTCTAGGACTTGACTGGGAGGAAATTTATTCTTTTTCCCTTTTAGTCATTGATTTCATCAAAGTCAACGGATTCCTTGATCTGGTCTGACTCCGTCAGACTCGATTGGAGATTAGTAACAACAACAACATAATCGAGATCATACAAGTATTAGAAGTAATTTTTCAGAGGCTTTTGTGTTTATAATATTGCCCCTATATACTGTGAGTAGAAACTCAAAGATTTGTACGATTTTTAATCACTGGTGATGCCAATGAGGAAATTATTTTTACACACTTTAATTTAGTTTGACTTATTTCATGTTTGTGAAGATGAATTTTTCACACATTTTCTGATGTGCCAGAGTACTTGTGTGCTTTCGATGGCAATACACTATTTTAATGCTTTCATCAATTATCAATCAATCAATTAATTCAATTAAATTTTGTTACCATATAAGTGTCGCCATTTAATAAGAAATTTACGAAAAAATGGATTACAAGATTCCATAATCTGTATTATAAAAGCTTGAGAAGGACTCTAACGCTTAGGAATGTGGGTGTGGCTACGTGCCAAAAGAGATTCAGACCAGACGCAGTGTGAATGATTTCACACCGGCAGCGCTTTCTTCGTTCCCCCAGAAGGGTTTAGGGAACGGGGGAGGGGTTTCTTAGAATTCGGAGAGTGCAAGCTGTCGTTGCGGTTTTTGAGTGAATTTCCCTTATCTTTGAAAGAGAAAGTATTTTGAGGTCTCTCTATTCCAATGGTGCATCCGATATTTTCTTCTTTTTACGTACTTGATTTTTGAATTGAATATTTAAGAGGGAAGTTGTTAACTTAAATGTTATAAAGATTGAGTGCTTAGTTTTGATTTGACCGTTCTTACACTGAAAAAGTCTCATTTTACTTAAAGATTTGCATTCATCAATTCATAATTTTTTTTAAATATTGTATTTGGTAATGCATTTTTTTCCGTTAGTGGATTTTGCTGTCTTTTTACTTTTTTAAAACGAAAGTAATTGTTACAAATAAAGTTATTAACAAAACGAAAGTTAGTATCAGCTGATTCACCAGTTCTGTTTTTTATGCTTTTTTTATTTTTTAAGCATTCTAGCAATCTATAAGGTGTGCCGAAATAAAAAGGAGACTACAGTTATATGTAAAGAAATTTTAACAACGATATTCTAATTACAGTTCATGTGGAACAGTACAACTATAAATAATCGCCATTGACATTGATACACTGATCCCAGCTCATAGGAAGGGAGTGGATGGATTCAGTGTAGAAACTGCTGGGTTGCTGACGGATCCAGTTCCCGTCTCGCCGTCTTCTGATTCCCTGACAGATGCTTGGGCACCCACTGTGCACAAACTTTGCCATAACTAAGCTTTTTGTGGATTATGCGATGCGCAGTTCCTTTGATTATCGACAGTTCAACAGCAATTTCACGTGCGGTGATCCGCCGAAATCATGACACTGTTGGTCACATTGTCCTTGACGTTTACGGGTCCCGCCTCATAAAGCTGATATCAAGGGAATATGGTGCACCGTGCGAGACACTGCTCCCCGTACACCTCTTTCATCCTGCGATAAATTTGTGAAGCATGCTCCCCTTCTGCGCGAAGAAATTGATAACTGCTGTTTGTGCTGATCTGGAGGAATCCGCCATGCAACGAACTGCGGGAAAAACTGTCCAGAAATGAGGATATTGATGCGAAGCCGTTAACTACGCAGACGCAACTGGGAATACCACCACGCCATCTATCGGCTAGCACATAAACTGAATGGGATTTGATACAACGCCGATACAGCTAAGGTATCCTTTTCATTTGGGCACACCTTATACATGAAATTTTCTTCAACAACTTTCGTTAATAACTCTGTGACAATCAAATTTGAGATATTGTTGGAAAGCTAAAAGCCCGTCTTAGACGGGCACAAATCTTCTAGTGTTTATAATAAAGAATTATAAAATAATAAAGACTAATAAGTGGAAAATAATAAAAACAGAAAACGTTTTTAAATACGCATTTTCATTAGTGCAGTAAAAAGTAGAAAATATTTTTTAAAACAAAAATCTGGGTGTCCAAATAAAAAGAATAAAAGACTGAAGCGCTGGAAACAATAAGGAAATTAAGGAGTTATAAAGGAAAATTAAATTATGCTAATTAAGGAATTATAAATTAAAGACTAAAGAGTAGAAAACAATTAAAATAAAAAACGATTTCTACTTTTTGTTTACACTAATAAAGTTATGTTTTGAAGATCTGTATTTATAAAATTTATTTTGCTTTAATTTCTTTATCGCAATAACATCCTATTTCATAACTGCTAGAAAAAAATGGCGCTTACTCGATAATGGGTTCTATCGACCACAATCAGCATCTTGAATTCCCTGCCAAACGAGAAAGGGAAGGGCCCCTGCCTCTCCTCGGGCCCCCAATGATTGTACTCCATGTGGTTGCGGACGACGCACTGCTGATCGAATCGGATGCCGAGGTGCAGAACTCGGTTCGAATTAGGGTCGAATCCGGCGATCAAATTTATTTCAAATCTAAAGGTGGAAAATAGAGGCAAAGAATCGAGTTATACACTGAGGAAGAGCAGCAATAACATGACTTAAAGTAAATTCTTTCAAAGGTCCCAAATACTGAGAAAATTTAAAAAAAAAACCCTACTATAAACATTTCGTAAGAAGATAGAAAGAAAAAAAAAGATATTCGAAACTATAGGCCAAAACATTGGTATCATGATAATCCTACCATGTTCTAAAACATTATTTATTTTATCGGCTGCGTTTTTATGATTATGTTTCGCCGTCGTTTCTAAATCAAATTTACAAATTCATGAAATTATATCGAAATAATACAAAATTCGAGATATTTCCATAGAATTTGAAACAAAAGTACATAAGCAAGTCTTAAAAATTAAATATTTTTGAGATGTAAAATTTACTAATTTTTTGAATTAAATTTTAAACTGTGAAAGTCGAGTAGATTATCAAACAAACTACTAAGAATTCGGTAGCGAATGAATATTGAAAATCTATTGCATCTGTCGTTGTGTGATAAATTGATTCTTTAATTTTAATAAAGAATTTTTGTGTGTTAAATTGATTCTCAAATTTTAATATATTTCAATTAATTGACATTTATTAGAATTAAAGATGGAACTGCACGGAACATACCTTTGAAAAGCTTATTTTTAAAATTTTAAATTGGAGTAAAAAAGATTTTAAAATTTCGATTAATTTTTAATTAATTAAAAAGTTGATTAAAATTTTTTAAAAAAACTTTGTTAGTGAGCACCTACTATCTAAAAAGTATCTACATGCCAAATGGTCAACCGTGTAGAACGTTCTGAACGATTTTTCCATCGCACATCTTGCAGTTTACAGATAGAATACCGACGTAAAAATATTATCATGATGAAGTTAGAAAAAGTAGTTTTGTCATAAAAAAAACTGAAAAGAATTCGCTAGCAATGCAATCATACAGCTCTAGATTCCAGAAGCATACGCAATGGCGCATAGAAGGATGTAGCGTCCAGGGCATATTATTGTTACCACCTGTAATACTGTTTCCCTGTCTTATGATAGGAAAGATATATTTACAACGATTCCTACTGGATGCCAAGCCAATACCCCCGACCTTGGCCGCAAAATGAAGGTTTAAGAAAATACAAGAATTTGGGCCCTATCTCTCTTAGGAACCGAGATACGAAGATTCCTCTAAAGAATTCCATGTGACGTAGCGTCTTGCCGGAAAGCTATATATACCCGAGGTGCTTAAATGTGTTAATATCTCTTTGAAGTTTTGTTCCTAGTGTGAGTTGGTAAGCTGTTAGACAGCTATTGACAGTGCTGTTTCTGTTATTTAATTAGTCATTTGCTGTCTGCTTGTGTTGCTAATTTGTACTAGAGCCGTTTTTCTTGTTACCTGTGCTTCGCGTTTTTCAAAATTTTCGTGGAATAAATCGCCATTTTCCATTATCTAGCTTGGTGGATTACATTCAACGTACACCCACAGGACGAATTTTCGTAACAATATGATTTTTCCGTCTTAAGTCTTCATAAGCGGCTTAACAAGTGTAAATTTCCATTATTCAGCTTGTTAAATTACATTCACCGTGCACCCACAGGACGAATTTTCGTAACAGTATGGTTTTTTCGTCTTAAGTCTTCATAAGTGGCTTAGCAAGAGTGTAAATTTCCCTTATTCGTCTTGTTAAATTACATTCACCGTACACAAACCGGACGAATTTTGGTAATAAAATGGTTTTTCGTCTTAAGTCTTCATAAGTGGCTTAGCAAGTGTAAATTACCATTATTCAGCTTGTTAAATTACATTCACCGTACACCCACAGAACGAATTTTCGTAACAGTATGGTTTTTCCGTCTTAAGTCTTCATAAGTGGCTTAGCAAGTGTAAATGGCAGCCGGGGTATTCTATTATATTTTGACCCCCTCATCAAATTTGGCCTTAAAATGTATCATAAACGCACTACAGTTTTGTCCCTGTGGCTCCCTTTAAGACTAGTTCCAGGGGCAACTATTTCTTCGTAGATATTTTTCATGAAATATCACTGTCCATTAAGGAAACAACAGTCTTATGAATTAGACAAACATTTTTCTTCTTTTTTTTACCTGTGAGCTCCATATGGAATACTGCCTTTTATTTCAATCATCTTTCCATCATAGATGCCTCCAGGTATTCCAGTTTGAAAGGGCAAGGCCTGCAAAAAATTTACAATTAAAGAAGAAAGAGATCTTTTTGTTTTAAATAGTTTAACTTATTTAAGTTTCCTAAAATTTTATTATAAATATTTTAATTTTTAATGAATACTTAGGAATTTTCTTATGACTGTAGCTTAATTTTATTGTGGTATGCTCAAGCTTTTATATTTTTGTTTTAACAACCAGATTTTCCATTTAAAAAATTAGCTTCTCCTTTACAGTACTTAAATAAAAACGTGCTTTTAAAAACTTTTTTTAACGTTATTATTTAAAATTTCCAGTCTTTAGTTTATAATTCTTTATTATAAACTTGTAATCAGTTTTTTCTCTAATTCACTACTGTAGTTCCATTGGTATGGAAACAAAATATCTTTAAAATTAATCAATTAACGAATAGTTAAACTCTAAAAATATTAAATTAGAGAATTCACTAGTGAACAAAACTTCAAAACTTTAGCTCATTAAGATGAGAATAAAAAATTGCTTACAAAATTTCATCTTTACAAACATGGAGCAAGTCAAATTTCTCCTGTAGTTCATTTTTATATATGCTAAAGGATCTAGTAATACATGTTTCTCAAATCAACTGCCAGGTAGCGCCACTCGTCCGAAATCGTAGTTTAATTAAAATTAATCTATTAAATGATAATTATGTACTGAAACGATAAAATCTCGTACACACATAACATACAAGTGTACAAAACTTTAGCACATTAGGAAGATAATAAAAAATTGATTACACAATTTCATCTTTACAAACATGGAGCAAGTCAAATTTCTC
>BGPR01031429.1:5650-18052 GCA_013235015.1 Araneus ventricosus | reverse complement strand
TCGACGCTGGAACAGTTTACGTATTACCAAGACATTTTGGATATTTACCAGATCATCAGCAAAAGACGATATTATTAATAGAAATAAAGAGAATCAATGACCAAGTAATGACATTGACCGGTAATGACCAATGGCAACTATTGACGATATTGTGACCGGCCTTATTATTATTGTGACGTATTAATGACGTAATGCAACGAGCTGCGTGCATTGCGTGCGATGCGTTTTACGTGCGCGACTTCAAATGATATCGTCAACTCAATATTGTTTAAGTGCAGAACCGAACTGTTAGTTCTGCACCTACCAAATTTTGCACAGATATATTTTCAACAGTGAAAATGCGCAGCTGGGAGCAATTTCTTCAAAATTTTAATTAATTAAACTTTCGGCGTCTTTTGTTGATAACTTCCGGAAATGTCACACAAAGATTGCTTTTACGCCATCTTAAAAATTATCCTTTTAATTTTACCAATTTAGTTGTCGTCCAATTTTTGTCTCTAATTTTAATAAATTTTCAAAAAACTTATGCAAAATTTACCACAATACTTTTCACTGTTGTAAGATATTTCAATCCGTTTGCATTGTTTATACAAATATTTAATTAAGTTTTTCTCTTCCATTGTTGAAAGTTAAAGTAATATCCTAATATATTTTGCCTTCTTTTTCTATTTCATCAAATTTTTCTGCGAAATCTGTGTACAAAGCCCTCTAAGTAAGTGTATTAGGAAATATATCCTTTAAGCTCAAAGATTATGTTTGCTAATCTTTATTTCTTTTGATCGGCATGTTTTGATTCAGCTAACATTTTTCTGAAAGTAAAAAGTAGAGTGTCATTTAAATTAAACAAAATCAGTTTTCCCGGCGAACAAGATGGAAGCCAAAGGCGGCTAGTTTCATAATGACTAAATAGTTTTTTCTCTTGCTAAAGTTTACAATTTAAGCTTTACTTAGTAAAAAATATAAACTGTTATTAACCCATTGGCTAATAAAGACGGCATTGCACGGATTTGCAGGCCGATCAAGGAATATATACTACATAATAAATTTTAAAGCTATATCATAAGCGTTTCAAAGTAACGTAAACCTCGTATAACGTGCTCCCATATAACGCGACGAAAAAATTGTGACTAGTTCTCAAACAGCGCGATATACAGACCGTATTACTCGTACGATAACTTTTTCATCTTTACTTTCTCGTATACGAAATATACAAAGAGAAAGCAATGTAATCGTCAAAAAATTCGAACTCGAGATTTTAGACCTTTCTGAGTCCAAAAAACACAATTTTGAAATTATGTCTGTCTGTGAACACGATAACTCGAAAACTCTTAAAGTTACAGGGATGAAATTAATCGATTGCAATGATATGTGATCTTTACACATAATTTGTAGGCTTCTATCAAATTTTGGACAAAATCCGTCCACAGGAAGTCTGTCTGTATGACCGTGTTCATGTGAACGCGATAATTCATAAACTTGAATAGCTAGGTGGATAAAATTTGGTACACATTTTTATTAACAGGAATGTAGGTTTGTATCACATTTTGGACCAAATCCGTCCAAGGGCTTTCCGTCCGCATACTTTTGAACGCAATAACTTCTTTAAAAAATTACTTTGATAAATGAAATTTTATATGTGGCCTTCTTATTTCAATGGTAGATTTGTGACCAGTTTTCGTGTCAATCGGTTGAAAAAAAAGGCGTTCAAATTGTAAATTTCGTTTTCTTTATCTACACCCAGCCCTATCTATACTTATAAAAGGCAATGTTTGTGTGCGTGTGTGTGTTGTGTGTGTGTTTGTCTGCGATGTCCAGACGAATCTATCGCACTTACAGCCATGAAATTTGGCACACAGGTAGTCGTAATGGTGACTGAATGCACCTCGAAGCCGAAATTTTAAATTTTAATCTAGAAATTTTTTATTTAATGTTTTGTGTTGTTTTGGTTGATTTTCTGCACTAATTTCTCAATAGAATGGTTTCGAATAATTGTACGACAAAAATAGATACGCCATCGGAAAGAGCACGCGATTTACGTTGTTATGAAGTTAGCTTTGTATTTCTAACATAATTTACTGAATTTTGAGAATTTTTTTAAAAATAGTCAGTTTTGCCATCTAAATGTTAGTTTTGTTTTTAAATTTGTTGCATCCGACTTTCTAATAACACTATTATTTTCAATTTTTTTCAGCTTATAACTAGAACGGTTCTGTCGGATTTAAAACAAGAACGGTTAAAATATCTTTTCCCGTTTTATTTATATTAATTTTTTTCTGGACCGTTGAGAGTTATTTTTCTCGATCAAGTTCCTCTCATGGCACTTCTTCGGAACGTTGCTTCCAATTTTGATTGGCGGACGCGTAAGAAACGTCATGACCTTCGCCTGAATGAATTACTTCGATTATTATTTTCGGATTTGATTTACATTTTGCTTGCTGTATAATAATCATTTTCACGTTCCAATTTTGTAATATTGTTTTGGATTAACGTACTCTGTACTGTAGCGCAAAAAAAAATAAGCAGGAAAATCAAATAATGTGTATCTTTTGTTTTGATTTTGTTTTCAAAACTTTTTCATGTCATTGTGGGCGGGTTTTTTTTTTTTTTTCATTTTGTTAGATCCTGATTCCGGGCATCCCGTGCGCGTACTGCTAGTTATCCAATCACGGCGGCTGAATTCCCCTTGCAGATTGGACGACCTCGTGGTATGACGTTTCATCATTTTTCTGCACTGTGATGGGGTTCTTGTTCGTTTACTGCCTTTAGCTTCTTTTCTATACATGTGTTAGGAGTATACGAGAAAGTTTAGGGGAGACCACTCCCGCTGTTTTTTCTCTTTTGTTTAAGAAAGCAAACATTTACACTCACTTGTTTTTTATATATGAACAGTGGAGTTAATAATTTTTAAAAAGTAGCATCACACTAGCAATATTCGCAGTTACAAATCAGTGGCATGTATTAATTGCATAAATTCGAACGATATTGCACATTCATAATAATAATTTTTTCGTGGGATGAAACTAGTAAGAACCTCAGTGGAAATTATATCCCCTCAAGTTTCTAGCACCCACAATATGTCACGTTTCATGTTTAACTTCGTCGTATTGTATTGCGCTCATGTCCGATCAAATCTGGAATACTGCACTATTATCTGGGATCCCAATTACCGAAACAAATTGAAATTATTGAGCGAATACAAAAAAACTTCTTGAGATATTTACTTTACAAGAAAAATGGGTTTTATTTGCAGCTTGTATCTCCTACGTAATATTTTTAATATGCCTAGTTTATGTTCCAGACGAGATGTTTCTTGCGTTCTTTTCTTTTACAAAGTTTTTAATGGTTCAATTGATTGTAATAATATAATGAGCTCTATAGATTTCACTGTGCCCACCAGATTTTTAAGAAACCAAAGTTCCTTTCCAAATTTATATTCAAAATTTAATTATATTAGCAGGATCTCGTTATATAGGTTTTATATAATTTTTACCAAGTTCTCTGATGAACTTGACATTTTTAATATGTCTCTTGGTGCTTTTAAATCGAAATGTTTGCAACTTTTAAATACTTGATGTGTTTATTTTGCCTTTTTACAACATTTTAAATTTTTATGCGTTTTGATTTTCCGTGTTCTTATGTGATCGACCATTTTTTTAAAAGTTTTTTATAGGTTTTAATTTTTGTACTCTGTTTTTGGCGCCGTGTTTGAGTTTATTTTTATCTTAAATGCTGCAATTTATTTTTATCTCAAGTGTGTATTTACGATTTTAAAATTTTTTAACTCCTGGTGTGTTTTTAGAAGACTCGGTACTTGCGTGTTTTTACTTTTTAACCCTTGCCTTTTGAAAATGGTCTTTTAATTTTTTAAAACGACTTTTAGTATCATAGTGTGTTTTAGTGCTTTTGTGATTGTGTTTTCGTTTTTAATGATATATGCGTTTGCAAAATTTTTATGATTTTGTGTATTCTTTGTGTTCAACTTTTCGTTTTCTAGTGCATTTTTTTATTTACTCCTTGTGGCTTTTGTTCTTTGTGTGTTTATAGAACTCTGTAAATGGAGTTTTCTCTGTAGTGTGCTTTTCTTTAAATAAAAAAAGGGAATTGGATATGAATTTCGAAATTTTACTTCATTCCATTGACCGATGAGATCAAAAATTTGATACTGATCTCCTATTTTGGTAAAGAACACGTTCTCAAATTCATGCATCTAGTGTGTTGTGTTTTCATGTTATCGGGATCATATACGTACGAATAGACCAACCGACAGACAGTCACCCCGAAGATGGATTGGGTTAATTTTGTTAAGCTGACATTCACTGCTGTTCCACTCCACGATTTTTGGATCACGGAAAGGAAAAACCTTTCGTCAATGCAAGGCAGGCCATTCACATCTCTTCCAAAATGGAAATTTTGGATCACGGAAAGGAAACACCTTTCGTCAATGTAAAGCGGGTCATTCACATCTCTTCTAAAATGGAAATTTTGGAACACGGAAAGGAAACACCTTTCGTCAATGTAAAGCAGGCCATTCACATCTCTTCTAAAATGGAAATTTTGGAACACGGGAAGGAAAAACCTTTCGTGAATGTAAAACAGGCCATTCACATCTCTTACAAAATGGAAATTTTGGAACACGGAAAGGAAAAAACAAGCGTCAAGGTCGAAAACCTATGGAAAATAGCATAGCGGCTAGGAAAAGTCGGATTTCCAACTAAATCAAATTCCGGCAGGTCGTGCTTCGAATCTTTGGTGGGAACTTTTGCGAGGGTAGTCGGCATTTCAAACGATTTGACTAGATACCACCTTAATTAGTAGAAGCAAACTCGGATATATTCTTTTTACTCTCAACTAGTTTGCACTGTACCGTGCGAATCGCCGCGTGCTCTTTCTGTACGCCTTCACAGAGCACCCGGAGTCAATACTCTACTGCATTTTGTATATATCAAGACTATTTTACCGAATTTCCCGGTTAATCCGAATTCTCCGGAAGCCTGAAAAGATCAGCCCAATTAGTTCGGATTCTAGGGGCTCTACTGTATTTAAAAATCATCGCCACGTCACTGTTCCTGAGTTTGTTTGTTAACGTAGAACTACGTTCCACCCATTGGGGTCTCAGGAAGGAATTTTATACACACGACAAAACGCCACAAAAAACGTTGTATGGGATATCCTCTATATCTCGGTAACTACATGTGTTAAAAACATGCCTAATGTCTTATTTTAGAGATAAAAGGTAAAAACAGAAGTTACAAAAAAATTTGAAAATCGGAATTATAGTTCAGCGACTACTGAGTCGCAAAGTTGGACAAAAATACGCATGAATTGGTGACATCAAACGCAAGAAATGCGCGCGCACAATTGGCTGACGCTCTCGCTTGCCAAGTTTTCGCGAGCAAGATTTCGTGATTGAGTTGAAAATTGAGTTGAAAACAAAAGAGAATTGAGAGTAACTTCGAGAAATAAAAGAGAATTGAGAGTAAATTCGAGAAACAAGAGTATCGCGAATAACTGAGAGAAACAAAAGAGAACCGCGAGTAACAAAGAGAAGCCGAAAAACTTCCAGAAACATAAGAGTCACGCGAGTAAAGTAGTCCTATGCCTTTAACATCAGCGGCTATTTGAAAAAATAGCCTCCCGTCATTTCCCCCCTCAATTAAAGTATCCTTGCATATTCTAAATTAGAACCCTCTAGATAATTGGAGTCAAAATGCTCAGATCTATTTAAATAGAAGTGAAAAATAATTAAAGTTTATGTGCTTTAGAAATTCAAAGTACTCAATAGATTTTCTACAAGGATTTATTCACAAATAATCTGAGGAATTAGGAATGTTTTAGTAGAGGTTTAGTGGAAATTAATTAAGTAGTTACTTTTTCATTAATTAAAAATTATTCTTCCATATATTATGGAAAAGATTACCTGTCTTAAGTATTGCCGTTCCTATTACATGATAATATGATAGATATTTAAAATCATTTTATTTATTTCCGAACGAGTTGCTACTATTAATGTTTATTAATTCATATCTTTCTTTAAATTTACTTATATATATATATATATATATATATATATATAACTTGCAGAAAAATTTAGCGTTCAACGCAATTTACGAGATTAGAGCTCAGAGATTTAAAGTGATTCTATCGTGGCTCCATCTATCAACAATTGCCGAAATTGTTTATTTCCTATCTGTTTATTCTCAACACTCTAGAGCAATTAAATAAAATTTTACTATAAATAACTTTATTTTAAATATCTTAACGATATTTGAAATTTAGATTTGAGATTCCATAGATAAATGAAAATTAAATACTATAAAGAATTCAAGATTGTATTGAGATATTCAAGAAGACATACATAGGTTCCTTTACGTATAAATCTAGAAGGATTACTTCAAATGTTGTATATAGCATGAAGAAGATTTAGTGAACGTTTGGAGACAATTCATTAAATAGTTTTTTTATTAATTATAAACTATATTTCCATAATTATATGGAAGAGCTTACCTTATCTTAAATGTTCCAATTTCTATTGCACGAGGATTTTATCGATATTTGTATTCATTTTATTTATTTGCCTCCTAATTGATATTGCTAATACTGAATTAAATGTTGTATCGCTCTTTAAATTTTTTAATGACTTATAGAAAAAGTTAGCTTTTAGCGGCTTTTGAAAATCCTATTTTTTGGAGAAGCTACGAGACTTAAAGCTATTCTACCGTGGCTCCATCTGTCAGTAGTTCTTGGAACTTGTTTATTTCTTCCTTATATGTTTATTGTCGACATTAGAAATTAATTACTGTGAATAACGTCATTTAGAATATCAATGAAAATTAATGATCAATGAAAATTAATGATCAATGAAAATTAAACAACGAAAAGTAAGAAAAAATACTTAGAGATATAGAGAATGATACACGTCCCTTGAATTATCGAAATTCAAATTATGCCGGATTTTTATATCGTTTAACCACTTAACTAGTTATCCCGAGTTTACTTATGCATTGAATTATGGCACTTTTGCACTTTAAGTCTGAAATTACGTCATTCGTAGACGTTATAAATTGACACAAAAATGAAGAATAACTAATTAACATCTTAAGTGTTCCATGGACTTTTAATTGAATCAATACAACACATTCCCAAAACAGAAAATGTCATCTACTGTCTGTCCACCACGAGAACTGTCCCCGCCAAATTGTCTAGTTTACGGCGGTCGCTATAGAAACAGGTTATCGTAAGAAGAATCCATTTCTAGTAGGTAGAGGTTCATTCGAATGTTTTCCTCCGCAAACTGGCGCCAAGAATAAAAAAATCCGACTTCCGTTGGATTCCTCCTATTCGAAATGGATCTTCCTTACCATAACTAGTTGCTATAGCGATCGCCCTAAACAAGACAATTTGGCGGCGACAGTTCTCGTGGTAGACAGACAGTAGAGAAAATGAATTAGTTGAGTGGTTAAAATAGGTGAACTTGGAAAGGGTACAACTCAGGTGTCATCCTCGCCATCTGAGCACGATTCAAAATTATGAGGTCTGCCCCAATATAACTCTTATCACTTCAAAACAGGACGAAAATATAGCTAAACTAAGCTACAATTTTCGGCGTTTGTTCCGAAAATTAAAGAACTCAGCTTTTATCTCCAAATCGATGAAAGTTTATTTCAGATGAAAAAGCTTTTCATGTGGATTGTTCTTTCATTGATTTTAGTAAACTGATTGCCGGAGTTGGGTTTTGGTCACGTTAACATCCCGTTTCGGACTGATTTGAGACGGACCTCGTTTTTTGAATAGTGGTCAGTTGACTATTTAATTGAAGGAGTCAGAGGAAGGAAATAGATAGACCATCATTTTTACTTCCTCGTATACGAAGTATACAAAGAGAAAGTATTGTAATCGTCAAAAAATTCGAACTCGAGATTGTGGCGAATCTCCACGTTTTAGACCTCCTTGAGTCCGACAAACACAATTATGGAATTACATTATACTCTCTATTATCCGTGCGCGGATTATCCGGTTTGCGAATTATCCGTGCTCATTCCGGACTCACAAAAAAATTTAAATAGAAACACTTTCACGCTTATCAGGCATGTAAAATCGATGTTGATGTTCGATCAAGAGATTCATTCCGTGAAACTAGTGAGCCGTGACGGCGGAGGCTAAAGAATATTTTTTTTTCTTCCTTCGCGTGCAATCTCTACCGGTTCAACTCCTAATTTTCAGAGAAATGAATCATCCACTTCCTGCTAGTTCATTCTGGTACGAGCATGCTTCTGCCTGACACGTCATTTTTCGACTTCTTTCACTTTCGCACGTGTTCCTTTAGTTTTCGCGTCTTGTTTATCGTCACTTAGTAGCGTTAAATGTTTTACTGATAAAAATGAATGGTTTGAAACGAAAACGAAACGTTTTAAATGTTAAACAAAATTAGAAATCCTTCAAGAACTTAATAATGGAGAATCAGCTAGTACTGATACAGAAGATGTACTAAATGAGGGAAATGCAATTTCTCATTGTGCTGCTCTACAATATGTGTAAACTTTGTTAGATTATATGGAACAAAGAGGATTTGATTACGGTGACATTACTGCGATTCGTAAAATATATGTCGATATACGACAAGAGATGAACAAACAGCAGAAACAAAAACGCATCACGTATTTTTTAAAGCAGTAAATGTTAAAAGGAAAATTCTTAGTTTGATGTTACACAGCATACAAATGTAAGTAATTTTTATATTTTTGTACTGATGTTGATTTTTCTTTAATAAAAAGGAGTTTTCGGATTATCCGTGTTTTTCTATAGTTCGTGCGATCCCTCCCGGTGATTAACTCGGATAATCGGGAGTGCACTGTATGCCTGTCTGTGTGTCTTTCTGTGAAAACGATTACTCGAAAAGTATTAGAGCTATAGGGATGAAATTTGGCATGCGATCTTGACACATCATTTGTAGGTTTCTTTCAAATTTTGGACGAAATCCGTCCACGGGAATATTATGTTCCCTAACAGTTGATACAAACACTAAACATAATTAAAACCTGACATCCAGAAATCAGGATATGCCACAATTTACCTGATAGGCCAGGTTTAGATTTTACTGAAAATAAACATTTTAGTATTAATTTGGTAGAGCTATCTTAGTATAACACTCGTGTGCCAAAAAATAAATCCTACGAAATTAAGTCACGATGTTTGTATCTGAACGGGAAAGATTGGGTCTTGATTACTATCTTAAAATTACAGTCGGGCCTCTATTTAACGAAGTCGCTAAATCCCGAAAAAAAGTTCGTTATATGGAAAATTCGTTAAATAGAGATTCACCTTTTAAAATACTTTAAACTACACAAAACAGGTTTTAAATTCATAAACACTAAATATTATTATTAAAAGTAATTAATCACTCCTTTATTTTGTAAATTAATATCTATTTGTTTTCCATCAAAAAGAAATCAAAAGGAAAACCAGAATATAACAAAACATTGTCCGGGAATACACAGTATTTTCAATTTTAAAAAAATATAATTTTATATTATAATTAATGAATTTTAATGACATCATCGCATTTATCTCAACAAGTAATTTTAAGCATACATTACCACATGCGTCCTTAAATTTAATTACTGATAAAGTTCGAGGACAAGGGACAGCTTCATTGAGAGTGAAAGGGGGATATTGAACGTATTTCTATTGGACAATCTGGGGGGTTTAACGGTCGCACCTCTTGGATGAAATGAAAAGAATGACTCCGATTTTACTGCTCTCAATGAGTTAAGAGACTGGTAAACCTTGGATCCATTGCTCACCTAAAATGTGCTAAAGAAAAGAATAAATTTGAAATGTTCAAGAATATTTTGAGAAATAGGAGAAAAAATATTGGATCACAAGAAAAGTTCGTTAAATAGAGAAGTACTTCGCTATTTGGAGGTTATTTTACGAAGAATTCGCAAAATGTTCTTGGTTCCAAAGGAAAGTTCGTAAAATAGAGAAATTCGCAAAATAGAGGTTCGTTAAATAGAGGTCCGACTGTATTTTACACCTGGCACAAGTTGACACAGAAGTTGAAAAAATTTTCGCTATGTTTGGATTTGTTAGTGTGGATATCAAAGCCATATTTCCCTTCAGTAGCAAAGTTTCTCTGACCTAATACTATCATTTGAAATCAAATCATTTCTTTTATCGTAACTTTTGATCAACTGTTTTAGATTGCCTTAAAATACACGTGACAAAAAATTAACCCTGTGAAGTTAAATCACCATTACAATGACATTAGCGGAGAGATTGCGTAATTTTATAATTACTTTACTCTTCCTGTTTACTTTTAAGTCATTTTCATGTCATTGCACAGCAGCTGCCATAGTTTTAAGCATCTATGAAAGCCTATGTCCTAGCAATCGTTCCTTTAGAAAAAGCAAATTCGTTCAATCATATACTATAAAGTTGAAAAAATTCCGGAAGTTTTCGAATGTATCTCAAATGGAAATTAATTAGTTTATTGCAAACACAATAAACGAAGAATATCATGTGACCGACTACTCAGAACAAGTTTCATCCAATTCAAATACGTACAGCGGAATGCCGTGATTCCAGGAATTCGAAATCTTCCTGGAAGACAAGTCATGTCTATTGCAATAATGCAAAGGTTCACATTTCCCTCCTCATGTCAAATTACCTGTCAGAACATCAAGTTCCTCTGCTTCCATAACCATCTTAGGGCTCTGATCTCGCACCATGTGATGTTTTTCTCGAATGAAGAACTTGTTTTAGGACGACGATTCTCAAGTTCCAAAAACGCATAGTTGCATAAGGTATTTACTACGAAGAAAAAAAACCTTCAAACAGGTTATATCTTAATTCATTCTTCCGTAATAAAAGAAGTTTCGGAACACTTTGAACGTAGTACAACATTACAGACAGTGGAGCTGAACAGAAAAATGAGAGAAATATGGTAACATCAAAATTTCGGATAATTATAGCTCCAGTGAAAATTTAGTTACGTTGGTTTATTAGTTAGCCATATTAAAACTTCGTTAGCGACTACTGAAGCTACGGTTCTCAACTTGGATTGTAGTTAGGAAAATATTTAAAATCTATTGGCCTTCGATTAGAATATTGCAATCTGCTGTAAACAAAATTGTTTAGTTATCTTCAATTAGAAAAATATTTGTCCTTATACACATCTAACAAACCAAAGCAAAAATTATTTAATTTTATTTGATTAGAAAAGAATATATCATTATATACATGTCAAGAATCGAAATAAATTTGTTGAACCCAAAATACTCGTAGTCAACAATTGTCTTACTAGTTTTAGATAGAAAACAAAACTGGTACTTACAATCCACGACCGATTTTCTTAAAAACTTTCGGTGCCATTTTAATTCTTTAATTGGCCTTCCCGAAAAAGCAGCTATTTAGATCGTAAGTTTTTAAAGAAGTAAACGGAGTGAAAATCAGTATGTGTCCAAATAAACTTTTCAACAAATGACTCATACTATTGTTGTTATTTAATAACAAGACTACACTAATATACTGTTATGGTTAACAGTAAAAAATATTGTTTGAATGCAGTTACAGTAGGCAATGCTGTTGTAATTTTTTTCTCTTCAGCAACAATGCTTAACTATATTATTACAATAATTTTTGAGAAACAAAATGTTGGATTAATTGCACAGGCCAAAACATATTTTGGTGATGGGGATTTTTTTAAACCGATTTTATTTGCATTTCATATGCTAAAAACAAATATGACTTTAATTCTTTCCCATCAGCTCTTGTTTATAAGATATGATAAGAGAGTTATTTGCATTAACACATTAAATTAGGTTTAGAGTATAGGAATTAATTTAAAACCTTTTTCTTAATAAATTTTGCAAAATATTTCAATGAATTGAAAAAAACACAGAAACTCTCCTGTAAATCTGCAATAGCTTAATCCTTAATATTGTTAACTTCTACATTAATTTCCTCGTCATTTTCGTCTGTAGTTAGAAGGATATTTAAAATGGATGGGTCTGTAATAATTTTTGATGAAAGCATTACAATTTACAATTCATAAAATTGTTTTAATCTACTTATTGGGAAAGAATATGTCCCCATATGCACTTCAAGATCCGAAGCAAATTTGGACAACTAAAAATCTAGTTTACTATTTTGATACTAATTTTAGATAAGAAATGGTATCGGTACTTACAATCCTCGTCCGATTTTCTTTAAACATTTCTGCGCCATTTTTTTTCTTCAAATGGACTTCCCGAAGAAACAGATAAAAATATCACGAAGTCACAAGATCGCAAGTTTTCAAAAGAAAAGGTTTTTCACCATAGGTTTCTTAATAAGCTTTTAGCAGGTTTTTGATAAGCGCAGTGGAATTCATCTTGAGTTCAACTTAACTTTTAGCCAAATGAG
>BGPR01031428.1:0-18052 GCA_013235015.1 Araneus ventricosus | reverse complement strand
ACGCGTCTCCCAACCCAACAAGGGGGCACCCAGAATAGACCCGTAAAGCTTCCTACCCGATTTTTTGTTTTAGGAATATTGACATGGAAGTTTTCTGTAGTTTGTTTTATTTTATAGGCTGCTTCCGTAACCTCCGATTTGAGCAATCGCCAAACTTATTTAGATATTAGTCTAGTTCTGCTGAATTTCTTCCCGTTGTTAACGGGAAAAGTGACGTCTCCCAACTCAACTGGGTACCTGTAGAATAGACCCGTTAGTTTGTTTTTGCAACATTAGCAGTTGTTTATAAGATACATGAGAGGAATTATCGAATAGAATTTGTAATTTTCAATCGACAGCATTTGATAAAGGCTTCATTTAAGCCGGTGATCCACCCTCATAACTAGCATTTAACTTACAGCAATATCGCAAACACATTTTCCATTAAATCGGAAATAAACGATTCCTAAAAAAAAGGAGCAAATAATTTCCTGCTTCAGTGTCCATATAAAAGCTATACAGCCTCAGTTATTCAATAGAAATTTTAATTACCACTAAAAATGTTGAAAAATCTTTTATAAATAAATGAAGTTTTTTTTCGTTAACTTCAAAACACTGCTCTGATCTACAAATCATTGATGTAAGTAATATGGCTTCCGCCCCAACCAATGGCTGTGTATTAATTTCAGCTTCTTCGTGTTACCAACTTAATCACTCATGGATTCAACAACCAACTTTTATAATTGGTGAGTTTTCCTCGATGTGCGCAAGGCATTTGACAGAGTCGTGGCATACCGAACACCTTTACAAACTGAGCAATACGTAACTGGAACGAAGTAATGACTTTTTCCGCACGTTAACAAAGGGAAAAGTGACGTCTCCCAACCCAACAGGGGGTACCAGAATAGACCCCTAAAGGTTTCAACTTGTAAGAATCTGAATGGTTTTGAATAAGTTTGTAAAATTTTGAAATTATAAAACAGCATACTGGACAAATGGTGCGTAGTATGCATCTTATACTGCTAATTTCGTAGCAAACTATAAAAAAATTAAAAATTGTGGTTATGGATTTCGAGTGATACCATTGGAAGGAATGCAAAATCTCACGATTAGAAAAAAGAAAATGGGCAATTATAAACAGACAGATTTATCAGAGAAAATATTGCGGAATGCTGGAGGTGGCTACTATACAACGTTCGACGCCTATTATGATGTGTTTGGAAGGCAGGCGCTCGCCTCGTACCTAAAGACTCTGAGGGGGCCTCAAAATCTATTTGACATACATCACAGTGTTAAGCCAACTGCGAATTTAGGACATTGAGTAAGACAGGTGTGTCAAACCCGCGGACCACCAAACATAAGAGTATGTAACAAAATTTGTAATGAAAATTTTTATAGCTTAGTTTTTATAACTCTTAATTATGCATTATTATTAATGACGATACAAAACATTCGCCAATGACGTATTACTAGTTGTGTTACATTGACGCACCAATTCTCCCGACAAAAACCGAGAATATTTTAGGAGCCAATAATAAAATAATACCTATCACCGTTTGGAAGAAAGATTTTCTTTGTTTTCTTCAATTTCCTCCGCAGATATAGAATCAATTTCTAACCATACGTAAACGGAGGCAATCGAGATGCAATGCTGCTCAGATTTTAAGGCAAAATTAAGTGATGTTGGGAAACCTGAATTTTACAAATATTTGCCACCCAGGTTTGAAAATATTCGAAAAATTGCATTTGAAATTACTTCTATGTTTGAAAGTAGTAATTGGTGTGAGCAATTATTTACACTTTTGAAAGGGAAAATAATTGTTCCTGTAAGATCCAAAGTTACTGACATTTTTTTTGGATCAGTTTTGAGAGTAACCACAGCGGCCAAGATATCCTCCGAAGTAGGAAAGATTTTAGGAGAAAAGAGTTTAGTTTAGTTTAGTTATATTAACGTCCCGCTTTGAAGCAACGCGAGGGTTATTTGGGCACGAACCTCGTCATTTTGAACTGCGATCAAATGACGAGGACGTCATCTGAGCTGGGATCTCCCTCATAAGTGGGCGAACTAAGGTTTTGTTCAGCAGTAGATTGTTGTACAGAGAGAGTTTGGATTTGTTTCCAAGCAGGGGATATATCTAAGTTTTCATAGCTCCAACCCTTGCTTGGCTCTCGCACAGGGGGAAATGGTTGGATTCTTGGGATTAACGGAGAAATTAATGTTGCGGAAACGCAACACTAGCAGGCAATGACTTAAAAGGTTGAGTTATTGGAATTAACGATGAAATAAATGTTGCGAAAACGCATACTAGAAGGCAGTGGGTTGAAAGGTTGAGTTACTGTGAATTAATGGCGAAATTTAATAATTGAATCCAAAAGGAAATCTTAAATAACACTTTTGAGAACTCAAAGTCACTTCTGTAGTTGGGAGCAAGGGTACTTTTTCTCTGCACGAACTTGATGACCCGTTTCAAAGTACCCAAGATCGTTCCGCAGAGAGTCCAGTCCCGATGTAGAGACCGACGCCATCCAGGTTCTCTTTGATTTCCTTTTGGTTGAGGAAATCACTTCATTCTTTGAAAATGCTAGGGAGGATCTTTGGAAGCGCTTTCACAAGCGGAGATATTCGCTGGGAACGGCGAACAACAGTTGAACGCATCCTAATTTGAACTCCAATCCCTTTGTGCTCGCCGAGAAACCGTTAGGATTTGGTTCCCCGCGAGTGGTTCCCGAACCGTTCGTAGTGATAAAAAAAAACCCGTCTACACCAGCGAGTAGACTGCTGACTCAAACAGCTCCAGAGCTATGGAAGAAACGATGAACAAGCTTGCCGAGATGATGACAGAAACGACTCAGATGATGACTTCATTTATGCAACAAATGATGATGATGTTCACCACATGAATCACTTCAAACCCCAGATACCAGCTTCTGTTGCCAGCTAGAAATTTCTAGTTCATCATTCAGGGGATAGCATATTTCCTGCAGAGTAGATGTGCTTTGCATATCAACTCGAGCAGCGTATTTAATCTTTGTACCTGCGAGTAGTTGCTCGCGAGCTGTTCTGTTCTCGTTATGCTTGATAATGTACAGTCGGATTGACGCGTACACAATCTAGAACAGTCCCTAGGAAATGTGCTGAGGTTTCTGTTCGTCGACTTTCTGGACTTTGATGTGCAAGCATTTACTTATATTTCACCAGAACGGTCGAACCACACCAACGCCGTTAGAGTAACAACCAATCTTTGCGTTCCCATGACGGGAGGTAAGAAATATTTTCGACAACAAACCACTAACCGTTAGAACAGAAATTAAGAAGACACACCAGCGATGATTTGTTTCAAGAAGCGCCCAAAATCGAAGTTCAAAATCTCCAAAACTAATTAAATACTTCGGTTAACCTTGACTTAGAAGATTGATTTAAACCTAAATACTTGATTTGTTAAAAAGTTAGTTTATTAGCTGTAAGGGAATAATTTATTAGTTATATCCAATTAGCTGTCTCATTCATTCATCCTCTTTCGCTACTTTCATACAATCTTTCACTCACTCACTTATACAGATACCAAAAAAAAATAAAGAAAGAACAAAAATAAATTTAAGAAATAAAAGTTTTAGGGGGGACATTTCTCGTTTTCTGGTAATTTTTGACTGGTGTTAGTTCGCTCCGTCCTGTCCGTTGACCTTGGTCCTCGGGGCGGCGAGCACATTCCTCAAAAGCCCTAAAAAGGGCTAGTCAGTGCGTGTCCACTAATTCGTTCTCGCTCGCCTGATCGATGCTTTTTGTTGTCACTTGGTGCTGTTCCCTCACCTCAGGGGGCGTCAAGTTTCCTGCATGAAGTAATGTCTTTCTGTGCATGGATGTTGTCAACTAATTTGAAAGCAGAAACGTCCTGGGCCGTCTTTTATTTTTCGTTTCCCTCGTTTCGTATTGTGGGATTTCACTAATTTCGGGGTTGCTATTGTTTTCAAGTTGATTGAAGAGATTGTGGGATAATTAAAAAAACATCTTTTATGCTAGTTAGTTTCAGGTATTGTAGTGTATACCTATTGCGGATGAACCATGGCGAGTTTGTAATTTGCCGGGCTATGATGGTTTAAGCTGCCTTCAATTTATTAATGTGCGTTTTTGCTGCCGTACCCCACACTGGGAAAGAGCAACTCATAATTGGCCCAACTAAGGTTTTGCACAGCAGTAGCTTGTTGCTCAGAGAGAGTTTGGATTTGTTTCCAAGCAGGGGATAGAGTTGAGCTTTCATGGTTTTAACCTTTTTCCTAGTGTTTTCGACGTGATTTTTAAATATCATCCTTTTGTCGAAAATAACAAGATATTTGGTCTTATTGCTCCAATTTATGGGTCTGCGATATAATTTGGATGGGCCGGGGATTTTTCGTCATTTAGAGAAGGGGTCGTCCATAAATGATGTCACACTTTTTTTCAATATTTTTGAACCCCTCCCCCCCCTTTGTCACAAAGTGTCACACTTCAACATATCCCCTCCCCCCTTGTCACATGTCACGCTATATTACATAAACATATACTTGCAATTCAGAAACAAAGCGCTACATTATAGATCATATTTCCAATTTTATTTTTAAACCTTAACTATGTGTTTTAATGACATTTGTGAGCATAATAATAATGATTATATGTGTACTTATTTTGTATGAAATAAGATTAAGGTTTACAACAAAAACCTAATTAATATACAATAGTAATAAAATATTAATATAAAAAAGCAATTGAAAACAGTAGTATTTTGGAATTTGAAATATTTTGCTATAAATCTTATCTTTACTTTATGAACACAAAATACTCTTAAACAGATTGAATTAAAAAAAACCGCCTCAATAAAGTCAACCTGTTTATGCCACTGCCAGTTCGACCACTCACCCAGGTGGGGCTACGTATTTTTTGTTGGACATTTTAAGGGTGTGACAGGGGGAGGTTTTCTTCTAATGGTGAAGAATTTCTGCTGCTACCATATTCTCAGAACCTACCCTGAATGCCTTTTTCGAAAAGGAAGGGATATAAGTGAAAAAAATCACATTAAAGTTGTTTTAGCCCCGATTAAAAAATACCCTCAAATTCTGTTAATTTCAAAATAACTTAAAAATTTAATCTTCTGATTTTAAATGTTTTTATTTTAATCAAAATGTGGGATGTCACACTTCTTGTTACCCCCTCCCTCCCCCTTGTCACAAACTGTCACAATTTCACAAACCCCCTCACCCCCTCCAAGCGTGACATCATTTATGGACGGCCCCGAAGTACACTGCCTGGCATTTGCGAACGTTGACTTTAACTTTCCAACTTATCAGCTACCTACCCAATTGGTCCAGATAGCTATTGAGGTCTTCCATGATTTTATTGGACGCACCGATGCTCATGACGGCAGTGTCATCGGCGAACAGACAGAAACTGGTTTGACAGTTCCTGGGGCTGCGAAGGTCGTTAACGTAGATATTGAACATTTTTGGTCCAATTTTGGATCCTTGAACTACTCCAGCGTCAATTGTGCGTTCTGAGAAGAGATTTCTCCCTAATCGAACGGCAAAGCGCCTTCCTCCTAGATAGGTAGCCAAGAACCTTATTGTACTACCCGGGATCCGAATTACTATGAGTTTGTAAATTAGACCGTCAGTCAAACCCTGTCTAACGCCTTTGCGATGTCAAGAAACACTGCTCCGGTGTCCTAGCACTCCCCCGTACCTTCCCTAACGAATTCCGTAATTCGTAACAGCTGTTGAACCATTGATAGATTTTTTTCTGAAACCAAACTGGTAAGGGTTGGTCCTCTGTGACCTCATCGATTCTTTTTAAAATCACCAAACTCCACCACTTTGCTTAGTGTCGACAGTAAGCTAATTCGCCTGTAACTGCCAAGGTCTTGTGGGTTTTTCCCGGTTTGATGATTGGTACGATTGTTGCCGTTTTCCACTCTTTAGGAAAATACTGCAATCTTAAAATCTCGTTGATAATTTGGGTCAGTCTAATTTGATGGGCATCCTCTGTATCATTAAGTTAGTTATATTGTCTAACCCTGGGCTTTTCCCCTTCTTGAGTTTATTTATGTATTCTAAAATTTCTGATGGGAAACATGATTTAGCTGCTTCTTGTAAAAATTCTTTAGGACCCTTTTAATTTTCTCATCTGTGGGGGTGGGATGGGTCGTAAGGCTGAAATTGTTTTTCGAGAAGATCTGGAGTTTCTTCGGCTTTTGCCTGGATTTTGTAAATTATTATTCTAGAACTTAAGAAGAACAGCAGTTGTTGAAGGGAAACACAATTCATTGGGGCTACAAGTCCCACAACTTGCGTGTTTTGATGCATGAGAGACATGAGGGAGATGAATTTCACTTGTTGAACATGAGACTATTACAGTTCCCGTGGGTAAGATGCGTCTGGTTTCGTGCAGCAGTAGTTAGTGGGGAAGAGTCAGCTGGAAGACAGGTGCAGATTACAATGGGACGTTGTGGCAGGAGGTGAAGAGTGACAGGCTCACAATCGTGGATCAGTTAAGGAGTATCTGGGCAGGTCAGACAGGTGAATCGGCAGGCAGGCACGGAGCATCATGAAGCAGTGGGCTGAAGTGCTGGAACATAATGGTCATCTGAAGGGGTTTCAAGGTTTAAGTGGTTGCAGGTCTTAGCTAGTTAGGTTGCAATAGGGATCTTCTGAGGTAAGGTGAATGTGACAGAAAAGCCATAAAGCAATGAATTGGAGTACCATAAAAACAAGAGCTTTTTTTAATTAAATTATTTACTATGTTTCATTTTCATTTTATTATTTTTCTTTAATTTAAATTACAGTTAATGGACGAGATTAAAATCTACCAGAAGATTTAACCATGGAAAGAGTTTAGAGAGTGAGAGAGTATTTCGACCGCTTTCTATTTCAGGAGTCTGTTGGATCATAAATTGGGATTTTAGCAATGGAAGCATTACGTACTTTCAAGAGGTCAGCAAAGAATTTATCAGAGAGTTTTAGAAATAAATTTGGTGGAGAGGGAATTTTTAATACAATACTGTTTTCTTCGTTTCTATTATACCATCTGGCATTACCAATCATTCGTAAGGTCGTATTTTCCAGGTCCTGGATTTGCGTCAAGATTATTTTGGAGGCGCAGCCGCATTTAAGGCTTACATAAGCTAGAATTGGGCGAAGATAGGCTAAATAAATCAGCATCTTGTTGTCGATGGAGAGACTGGAGTTTCTGCATAAATCTAGCTTTATTTCTGGCTTTATTAAATTTTTCTCTGGTATAATTAGTGTTAGATTTGAAAGTGAGTTTTTTGTCTAAGACGACTCCAAGGTATTTAGCCTCATTTTCCCAATCACCTGAAGTATCATAAATATTAATTTTTGGCCAATCATTCTTTAGCTTAAAAAAAGAATAGATTCCGTTTTAACTACATTTAAGTTTATTTTCCAACGAATAAGCCAGGCTTCTAAGTTAGTGAGGTGATATTTGAGGGGTGTGTGCTTGACTAGGCGTTTTTCCTTGTGCAAGTAGGGCCGTATTGTCAGCGTACATGCTGATTATAATATTTCTCTGTTGGGGATGTCGTTCATATACAGAAGAAAAATTATAGGGGTTAAAATCCCCCCCGTGGTACGCCTGCATTAGAGAAGAACAGCATAATGAAGTAATAAAGCAAGTAATTTTTGGGGCCGATGGCCCCCGAAGGGGGCCTAATCTCTGGTAATTGTACGTTGGTGATGCTGGATAATTTCAGTTCTGGGAATTAGATGATCTGCTGCTGTTGTTGGAGGTAAAGGGTGTGTACGTGGAAGTCCATCTGGATCTTGTGGAATTGTTGCTGGAGCACTGCAAGAACTGGTGCCTGTGAAGAGTAGCTGCTGCTGTGCAGAGAACTTAGATCTTTAGATGTGATATTTTACAGTTATCTGCTCTGATAGGGAAGTGACATGCCGTTTGGAACTGCTGTTCAGGATTTGATGACAGAATTCTTTTTTTATTTAAATAGTGATACAAAAAGTTTAATAAATTATGTTTGCGTTACAAATGTTAGGAGTGATAACAGTAATACAAGTTGATTCTAAACAGAGCGACCCCTTCAGAGTGGTTTACTATTGTCTTTTGCAAAATAAAAAATTTAATTCTTTGTTTTATAAAAAGTTCTTTTTTGTGTATTAGCTCATATATAAGATTATATTCAAAGTGCGTCGTAAGCTCGTTAAAACTTTTAAAATTTATAAAAAAGAAATATATATATATATATATATATATATATATATTCAACATGTTATGAGATATGGATATCCTATAAATTTCTTGTATGTTTATGTTAATAAGAAATATTTAGCACCATTAAATTAAGAGTCTTTTAGCTTTATTTTTGACGTGATCATATAATGGAATAAACAAAGATTTTAGTAAATCACTTCATAGGTAGATGGCGTCATTAGATTAAGAATAAGATTGCATCATATATTCATTTATTTATTTTTATGTACATTTCCAAAAAAAAAATATATTATTATAAAAGGTTAAATTTAATTTATGGTTAATATTTTTGTAGTGTTTTATTATAGTATTGAAAGCTTAATTAAGAAATGATATTCTCACTTTAAAAGAGGAACTATCTTTAGGATAATGCTCAAGTCCTAACAATAATCATAACTATTGAATTGGTATGTTATAAGTTATATACTTTCTCATTTCTAATCTTGAAAGATTTTGGGGATTTATTCCCCTATTTTTTCGCTTTTCCAACTATTGGCTTTCGCAGAGGGTTGGCGACACTAAATCTAGATTTAATGCATCATATCTGTTCCCAAGGCAGATAGGCATTTGATTGTTGAAATTTCAATTCTAGATTGTCTTTTTTCATAGTGTAATAGTTTTTAATCAAACCATCTTTTGTATTCCATTTCTTTCATTATTGATAAGGTAATTTGATTTTAATTTTTAGATTAATATTTGTATAGATTGAAAATATGACACATGTTTTGATTCATTGAAATATAGATATATACATTTCATAACAAAAAAAAAGTTCCAGAAGTCTCTTACAGATGGCGCTGAAGCGAAATTAAATGTAGATTTAAGCAAATCAAGATTTTAAGAAACAATACTAATTCGAACTTAGTGCTTAAAAACAACAGACAATTATTTTAGGATCGTGCTTAAGTTGCTTATAATGCAAACTGTTCACGGAATAAGAGTTCCTAGAAGATGCCCAATATTTGTTAAAATTTCAAAGTTCAATTCATGTATTCCCTAAATTCATTAAAGACTTGAGCGCTTATGGACGAGTTTTCTGGTTTCTTTACTTACATTAAAAATCTTGAATTCATCTGCTTGTATGTTGGACTTCCACTTTGAAGATTCCATTGACTTAGCATTACACCGGAATTATGTAGTACAGGTACTTAAATGTAAGCAAACAAAGCAGAAAACTCGTCCATAGCGTTGGCAGGGAGCAGAGCGAAGTAAAAATAGAAGTGTGCTTTTTTCTTTTTTAAAATAAATTTATCAGGAGATGAGGACAAAAAATAATACCAGGCCCGATGTAATTTATCTACGCTACAACAGCACTCGATTCCCCCTTATTACTTACTTTCTCGAATTTTTATGCAATCCGTCATTCCGTAGAGAAACATATGGTTGCCTTTCGTATTGCTGTGAGGGTGAGTTAAACCTGATTTCCTTCGAAATATTCATAAATGTTTTCAAAAGTGTTTAGAACGTCATTTTATTAGTTATCTTTAGTGAATAAATGCCACCAAACCAAGTGAATGAAATTTATAAATGATTTTTTCTATTGGATTTTACAACCGCATCACAGAACAGTTACATTAATCTAAATTGGGAGTTAAATATTTGCTTAATACTTTTATTGAATCTTTCGACTCATAAATACTTGAAATCGCTTTTAAGAGAGGAACTGTATTTTGAATCAACTTGTATTAATATTGCGCTGTACTATAATTGATTAAACTTTCTTACACCATTATATAAAATAAAATGTATCTTTCATAAGGAAACTGTTTAGTTCAGCCATTTGTGAACGCGCAACAAAACGAAAAAAGCAAAGTTAGATAAGAACAGTAGACAAAAAGATCAGACCGAAGAACTTGAAGCGTTGAACACAGAAGATGGTACACTTTGAGAAAAGCAAAGATAATGCGTAAGAAAGCGCAGAAAATCCCAGCTCTACTGGGAAAAAATGGATTTGCATATTCAGACTCTATCAAGGCCGAAACTATTGCCCTAAGTCTAGAGAAACAATTTTCATTAAACGACCTATCTCACAGAGAGACGGAAAAGGAGGTAAAAAAATATGCAGAAAATTTCTCTTCCTCCCCCCCCCCTCACCGATAACCAAATTGATAATCTCAAATGCATTCAGCCCTCTGATGTAATCAAAGTCATTAAAAAATTAAATATTAAAAAAGCATGCGGTTTTGACTATATCACCAACAAAATGCTTAAAAATTTACCATGCACAATGATTTTCGAGTTTACAGAAATCATAAACAATATCTTTAAATTTAACTATTTTCCAAAAGCGTGGAAGACCGCTGTACTTGTGCCAATTCTTAAACCCGGAAAAGACCCCACTCAGCCAGAAAATTATCGGCCAATCTCGCTACTCAGCACACTCAGTAAACTAACTGAAAACTTCATTCTAGACAAATCAAAAGAGCATCTTGTCGAAAACAAAATCCTTTGCCCGCAGCAATTTGGTTTTAGTAAATCCTTAACTACAACGCACCAACTTCTAAGAGTAGTAGAGTATATTACAAGTGGCTTTGAAAAAGGTGAATGCACTGGAGCGGTCTTCCTAGACGTACAGAAAGACTTTGATAGAGTCTGAATCGAAGGAATAATCCATAAATTTATCAAATACAAAACCCCACACCATTTACTGCAGCTTCTAAAATCTTACCTCGAAGAGAGGAAAATAGCAGTTAAAATTGGTAACAGCATTTCCGAAACCAAAATAATGAGAGCAGGTATTCCACAAGGAGGGAAAATCCTACCGATCCTCTACTCTCTTTATGTTAATGACATTCCAAAAACGCATAAAACATTATTAGGTATGTGCACAGACGACACTGCCATTCTTGCTAAAAATAAAAACCATAAATATACGGCAGCCGCTTTAAACCAACATCTAGCGAAACTGGACGACTGGTTCCTCAAATGGAAAATTGCCCTTAACGTTAATAAAAAAAGAAGCCGTGTATTTCGCCAAGAGTAGAAGAAAACACAAACCAATAGTTAAAATTAAAAACCAAACAATCCCCTGATCTCAGCAGGCCAATTATCTTGGCGTAATACTAGACGAAAAATTAGCCTGGAAAAATCACATTACAACAATAAAAACTAAATTTCGTGCAGCCTCAAAAAAACTTTTCCCTCTAATAGCACGAGATTCGGAAATGAATAGGAAATACAAATTGCTTCTCTACACTGCGATCTTACGTCCGATAATGACTTACGGACGCCCTATCTGCGGGACAGCAGCCAAATCAAATATCAGAATGCTTGAAATTCTAGAAAATAATATAATTCGTCTAATAAGTAATGCTGGATGGTATATGCGAAATGAAGATATAAAAAATGCAAATAAGCTAATTTCTTTAAAGGAATTTATCAAAAAAGTTTCAACAAAATTTTATCATAATCTTGACGTAATTGATAATGAAGCCATTCAGAAACTTGAAAATTATTCCCCCGATCCGAAAAGTAAAAGACCCCGGAAGATTCTATTATAATTGTAATTATAATTGATAAAAATTAGGAATAGCTATCCTCGCTACCTATTTCAGACCCTTGCCCCCCTCCCCATTCTTATCAGAAACTTTAAAATCCTGAAGAGCAGTTCCAAACGGCATGCCACTTCCCTATCAGAGCAGTTAACTGTAAAATATCACATCCAAAGATTTGAGTTCTCTGCAGAGCAGCAGCTACTCTTCACAGGCACCAGTTCTTACAGCGCTCCAGCAACAACCGCACAAGATCCAGATGGTCTTCCACCCACACACCCTTTGCCTCCAACAACAACAACAGCTCATCTAATTCCTAGAACTGAAATTATCCAGCATCACTAACGGACTATTACCGGGGATTACGCCCCCTTCGGGGGCCATGAACCCCAAAAATTACTTGCTTCATTAGCCAATTGTCATCAAGTAGGGTCAATTCTTGACCAGAATTTATTCCAGTGATGATTCCGCGGTATGATTCTCCATGAATTAAAATCCTCGGTATCGTGCGGCCATCGCAACCTCCACGGCATCTAATCTGAGTCCTGCTTAATGAACCCTTCAAACAAGAAAAGAGAAATCAAAGTTATACAGCATCTAACCGGATTAGAATAAAATTAATCTACCTCAATTTTCCGAGGATGAAAGAGGTTTCAGTCGCGAGTTTCATAAACCTTCGCAGCGACCTCTAGCGGAAGGAGGCATGAAAGCTCAACAGAGAAAAGCCACGTCTTATCCAAACTACAGAGAATATTGCTCCGATGTGGACTAGTGGCTGGGATTCCTGGCCTTCTCCACTCCGTCTCAATTCAAGATCATTCTGCTGCCAGCAGATTTCCTGTATCAGTTTTTCTCTCCAGAACTACCAAGCGGAACAGCTTTATCGGTCCGGTCACTCACTGCAAATCCGTTCAATCCATATACAGCTCATTTTGGCTGATCAGCACCTACTAGTTAGGTTGGATTTCAAGACTCGTCAAGAACTGGAACACTCGATTTGTCCAAGAAAAGCCACAGAGAAGGAGTACCACCCGGGTCTTCACGCTGAAGTTTGATTAACAGACGCTGCAACCTCCAACAGAATACCACAAACCAAATTGCTTTAATTGCTTTCTTAGGAGGCTGGGAACTGTGCTTGAGGAAACAAAGATAATCCACCATGCTATTTCTGTCCAACACGTTTGAAAGTCATGATATTGATCTTTTAAGATTATTTTATTCCTAAGTCTTACGTACCCGCATGGTGCAAGGGACTACATTTTTGTGTCCAGACATGCAGGGTGTTCTGTGTCTTGATAAAGCGGCTAAAATGCTGCAGTAGTCATAAAGAAGGAAGCAGAAGCTCTAATGCCTATACACAAACTAAAATTTTCCCAAAATACTGCCATTCTTTCAGAATGGCTAAATCTATCCATTAATGAGAATTTGAAGCATAATTCTGTAATTTTTTGTGGGTTTCTTCTCTTATATCCCCTTCACAAACCTAGGATCATTTTCATTTAAGAGTGTCTTTAATTAGGTTCATCCAATATTGTCATCATTTTGAGGCATGTGTTTTAAAAGGACTGGACATCATGTTTTATTTCATTTTAATACTTATATAAAGTTTATTAATTAAAAATATCTACAAATCTTGATGAAATAATGCACCAAATGTTTAAACAACAGTTTTATTCTCTGTGTATTTACCAAAACAAATAACTTAATAATCTTAAATCAAACTGTGACAAGGTTGTAGAAATTTTATATGAAGTGGAAGTGGTCTTTAAATTTCTTATAAATACATGCATTAGATCGTTTAAGACAAGAGAAAGATTAGACAGGACTAACCAGGAAAAAGCAACTCTGATTATTGACTTTATAACTTTTTTTACCGATGCAGATTATTTACAAATGTTTGCTTTCTTTGATAACAAAATTATTTTAAGACTTACCTTTTATCAGTATTAACAAGATTGCAGCTAAAATGTCTCTCCGACCATAATGATTCAAATGTTTTATTGGTGCTCAACTCATGATTGATTTGCCAAACATTGAAACCATTAAAAATGTAATCTTGAATCTGAATAAAAAAAATAATAATTCTTATATATACGTCGTTTTTTATGGCTTCCGAAACCTTATTTATGTAAATCTGAAGAAAATTGGAGAGAAACATCAACTTTGGTGGCAAACAAATTTACAAACAGATGAAAAAGGCAAGCGATAGTTAAAACGACCTTCCTTCGGACTTGAGTTTAAACTGCAGTTCTCATCTCAGGAAAGTATCTTGTCAACCTGCCCCTAGGTTTAGCAGGCTGGGCCTTGTTCCAGAATTCCACTATAAAACATTCATCCATGAATTCCATTTATCTCTTACTGTTTAACAAAAAATCTACATGGCATCAAATTTATATAAATGGTTTTGTTGTTCAAGAAAAGGCCTTTGTTTCCTTCACATAAGTTGGGGGGTACTGCAGACTTCCTGGGCCGACCTGGATCTCTTTTGCAGTGCCAATTAGATTAATTTGATGCCAGAAGGAAAGCGTGCTTGTCACTTAAGCATCTGTGCAATAAATGTGTTATTTCATCACCAGCAGTAAACGATCCAAATTCGAAATATACGTCGAAATAAGATCTTAACCATAAGTATTCCATGGCACTCAACTTCTATTTGAGTCTTAGTGATTCGCTAATTTGCCGATCTTTCAATTTTCCGTTCGCTTTTTTTAAAATCCTCTAAAAGTACTGCATAGATTTGCTTTGCAAAACAATTTGCAATTATATTTTCTTTCTGCCTTATTGGTGCTATCATATTTAAGTCTACTCCTCAGAAATTCTTGTATTTCCCCAAATCAATTTGAAGATTTTTAATTCCCAGCTCTTTTTTTGGCATTGGAGAAGAGAGGAAGGTGGGAGGGCAGAGGATGTTTAAATAGACAGGCACCCATGCAGGGATATTGCAGGGTGGAAGCTTCCACCTGTAGAGAGGGTGATGATAAAATGTACGTAGTCCCAGACAAATGTATTTGTTGAACTGTACTGGGTAAGGTGGAATTAAAAAGATTACTATTTTAATTCTCCTGGGCCATTTATCTTATGAGCTTAGCCATTGATTATTGTGAGATTTGTTTGGATTCAAGAATAAAACTTCACCAATAGCTAATACTATGTTTTGTGAATGCATTTATACAGGCAGTCTAATAAGTTGCATATATATTATAATAATTGTGAAATTTCTAATCCTTTTCCATATGGACCAGTAATAAAATTTGATAATTCTAAATATATTGCTGCAAATAATGAATAATACGTTCGCAATCCTGTTACTTCTGAGGAATTAGTCGGCTCTGTCATGCACTTTCTGCTGCAGAATTCAGTCTGCTAGACTTTGATCCCCCTCTCCCATCTGAAGTCCTACTAGACTGCATTAAAAGTCTAAAATTAAAATAAAAGCTGGCATCGATGGAACTCAACAATAAAATAGACAAAACTTTTGCCCTTACATACTATTTTAACAATAACACACAATTATCCATAAGATTTATACAGTACAGGCAGGAATTAAACAACACAAGTTCTGGTTTTAAAACCAGAAAGGCCCACAGTCAGCCAATATCCTATCTCCCTATTGCCAGTTTAGAAAAGCAAGATTGCTGAGCACTTGATCCTAAAACGACTCAACTATGCAGAAAATAGCTTTGTGTCCCGAACAATTTGGTTTCCATTGAAAACTATCTACCTCTCACCAGCAGTCAGTTAGACCTATATGTCCTGAGAAGGTTTTGCCAATAAACAGAAAAAAGGGGCTGTTTCCTAGATATCCAGAAACTTGACAGGGTCTGCAGATGGGAGCTTGCCTCCATAAGCTTATACACTGCAAGATTGATCCTAATACCTTATTAAGCTAATAGATTCTTATTTGTGGAAAGAAAGTTTGCAGATAGGTCAAGATAGACTCTCAAACTTTCAGCATTAATGCGGAAGAGGGCGTGGCACTGAGGGTCGAAAATTGGCTGGCTCTTTTGCCCTGTATATTAATGACGTCCCAAATAATTCAATACTTTGTGCCATGTACGCAGATGACTGTAATGCTTGGAACAGAAATCCAATTATCTGGCACAATTGCTGTCGCGTCTTAAAGCACTTGAGGACTGGTTCATTAAATGGAAGAAGAAATCAACGTCTCAAAACTGAAGCTATTATGTTTACTAATGCGCGTAGGTACTCAACTACCCCATTAAAGTTAATGCATTATCCCTGGTCTCTGGTGTATTCTTGATTGCAATTAACTTGACCCCATTTTCTCTGGCAAAATGAATTCCGAGGCACCGCGCGTAAAACACCCATTAATGTCTGATCTAAATGCCTGAGAGCAGAAGTTGTTTGTTTACAACACTATTTGCGTCCCAACATGCTGTCCGATCACAGTTGCTAAAACTAGCCAAAATGACAAATTATCTCTTGATAATTCGGTCAATCTACAAGAATGGGTATATCTCCAGCACCGGAAATGCGGCAACATAACTACCCTCTAAAGGAGAATCACATTTTTTAAATTATGTAAGAATTCTTTAATGCTCTCATTTTTTGAAAATCAGCCATTAACTTATTCTCTCTATTCATCATTCCCAAAATAAAAGACCGAAAATGGCTCTATATGTGTGTGCACCTTTTCCCCTCCACATAGCTTGTTTACATTTCTCACTTTCCGACTTTTCTCACGGCCCTCTCTAGATATTAACCCTTCCACAGTTCAGCTCTCACAGTTCCTCTCCTCCTCCGTCTCCAAGATCTTCTCTTTGGCCACCGCTAGACTCTGACTTTCTCAGACTGTTTCCAGTTCTTATCAGAACTACTGTGCAGAAAAGTTGTTTTTATTCTATGAAACTCAATGTACATCCAATCCCTGTCTCTCCTCACTGCCGAGAATAGATCACCTTCAGTTTGTGTCAGATCTTCACGCCATGTTGGGACTCAGTATAGGCTAAAATGGAGTGTACCCTTTTTTGAGGGCGGGCCTCCGGAATTGTCAGGCCCCTTACTTCAATCTTTGATGTTAGCATTAGAATTTTGGAAACATTTTCGATAGTTTAAGTTTTGAAGGTGGCTCGTAATGAAGTATTTATTTCTTTATTTTGTTTTTTTTGCAGGGTTTGGAGTATAGAAATTTGTTTGCAGTAATTTTGTGATGAAATTCATTTTAAATGTTATGATTAATATAGTAATAGATTTTGCAATTAACATATAAATTAAGTTTATAAATTAATTGCAAATTCTACATTAATCATAATTTATCCCTTGAGTTTCACTGGCCTCGCGCCCCTAGAGGAAGGAGGCGTGGAACCTTAGCAGAAAAAAGTCATTCCTATCCAAACCGGAGAAAAGTAAACTCCCATGTGGTGTAGTTGCTTTCTCAGTTCCTGGCCTTCTCCTCTCCGATCTCAAGATCTTTTGCTTGCTGGCCTGATAGATTCCTGTATCAGTTTTCTCAGAACTGCCAGCGTACGGGCTTGCTTCCAATATTTCAATTATGAACACCAATTGCACTATTTGGACAGAAAAGGTCCACCCAGGTGGACCACACGAAAATTCCCCTACATTCTCAAGGTCACTTCTTGAATTGTGGCCGGTGCATAATGGGGACATTCATCATGTATTTTTTTCGAAAAATTAATCACAGGTTGTCCTGCTTGACGGCCAGGTTGGTACCATGGCATACTAAAGACGTTGTTTGTACCTGCTTCTGTAGCGAGCATTGCCTTACATTTTATTCAAGGGTGGGTGCGGCCCCATATGTCGCCTGGTCGTAGAGGCGCAGTTTGCTACAACATTTCACGAATGGGCGTCTGATTTGACTCCCTGCAGTTTCTGATTACGAGATCAGCAGGAATCTTGGTTTTATCATTGATATTGCTACGCATCAACTCCATTGCGCTGCATTCATGAAACATCCTGGGAGGATCATTCAGTAGCTAGGTGTATAACTTTAACACACTATCCATCGACAGAATTTTACAGGTTGACTATGGCTGCATGAGCTATTATGGATGCATTTATGATACATTTCACATAAAGTGCTTGTGTCGGTATAGTTTAAGCTCAAAGGAATTCTTTTCTCTCCTTTCAGAGACGCACCGGGACTGGGTTAGTTATTTGTAAGCCAGGCTTGTGCGATTTGGTGTAGTCAATAATGTTTTTTAGCTTGAAATTTCATTTCTAAAAGAAAAATGCACTAGACCGCAGAAAGGAAAAGACTGAAAAATATCTATAAAATGAATGCATTCTTAGCATTAATTTTAAACCATTTAAGTTCTTTTAAAACTCCATTTACTTGAAGAGTAACTGGTAGAAA